>JAGVSP010000716.1:0-184643 GCA_022494985.1 Micrasema minimum
CAATTTTGTTTTTACTGTTTTCTAATAACATAACGGTACGAGATTGTACTAAAGGAAAACAAAACTTGTTAATAATGTATTTATTTATTTATTTCACCCCATGATGGGGTTTCTACAAAACAAATGTAAGTATCAATACCAAAGCAATGCTATAATATAATATAACAGTACAAGCATACATAATATAATTATAAGAGAAAAATAAAGGAAAAAAACTATAAACAGTAATGTCAGTAAGAAGTAATGTAACGTATTGTTTGTTATTTTATGGTTCAGAGTATGTAAATATTTATCCAAGAAAGTATTTCGTATGATTATGTTTGGTCTGCATTTCATTAGTGTAAAAAATATCTATGGTATCAAAAAGTTGGTTGCCAATTATTGAATATATATTTTATTAATGTTTAATATATTATTTTATTGTTTTCTATTTATTTCAGTTATTCAGTAGTACCAAAATAACAAGTCCACAATTGGCTTTAATAATCATATATTTGTATTTATTTTGCAATATTTGAGAAATTAGAAAATTATTACTCTGTGTGAATTGCGAATTCTTAACAATAACAACACATTTCTAAAGAAGTCACAGCTTTAATTTGATCTGCGAAAATCTAATGTTATTGATGTTCTAAAGAAAATACCTTACTACTTCTATTTTCCCGTATCCACTCCCAATGGTGCATTGATCCCCAAGTGCAGTGGATTTTGATCATTTGTTACATGAAGGCAAGATGATCAGTGTTGCAAATTAATAACTGAGTCATTTTTCTTAGGACATATAAAATCCTGAATTTCGCAAATCAAAAGGGTTAAAATGACCGTTATAAAGGGATTCTGTCATAAATTTTAAGTGTGTTAAACGTTGGGGAATTCTCATAACAAAGGGAAGAAAAACCGCAAAAAACTACTCACTTAAGTAGTGAATATGATTTGTGAGGTCGGGGTATTTTCATATAATTTTATTTATTGCCTTACATGGGGAATAATTATTTCCCAGCCTACTCCGAAATAAAAGGGGTCAAAGTTACCCTTCGGGGATTTGAAATGGGTCTACCGTTGTGGACCAAATTTCCCGACAGCTCTATAGTCATTATTTCAATGGTTTTCATGCAGTTAACACAGTTAGTGGATGGGTACCTCAACTACTTACAATTACAAATTCGTACGAAAACTAAAATAGTTTTTTTAGTGTGGTCATGTGAAAATTCGGAATAATCGACGTGCGTGCATGAGATGTATGAATGTGAAGGAAGCAAGGGAAGTGTGCCAGGACAGGGTAAGTTAGTTAGAAAATTTTTGCTACTAAAATGCAATATGAAATTTGTCATTATTTGGCATTTATTTCGTTAGCTACCTTTAAATAAACATTAAAAAAAACTCTTCTTTTTCTTCGACAGCCATCTTCATCTTGTTTTCTGCATCACGCCTCTAGCTTTATTCTTTTTAAGCTGATTTATGATATTATTAACTATGTCTAGTACTAATATCGTAATATCTGTCGAAATAAAATACGTTGGCTAAATCAGCAAACGGCGGCTAAGAATCACCAAAATACGTCTCTATGATTTTTGAAAATTTAGCTTTTTGGAATGTTTCAGGTATATGTAATACCTTGGACTGGCACTGAAGCGCAAGACTGATCATCTTGCCTGTAAGATTCACTGGTGTACCAATGGAGTGCTCTGTGCACCACTGGGTACGGATAAGGGAATGAACTAGTAATAATATAGTTCGAAAAAGGCAAATATTAGCTGTTATCATTTTTATTTCTATACTAGAACGTAATGATGTTGTAATGTATTTGCTTCGTGGAAACACTAAAGAGCCGAGTTATTTATAAATATGACTGACTTGTGAGTTACTTAGGATAGAGACACTGCAAAAATAGCCAAACTATTGTCTCTTTGTTGGTTAAACACAGAAAACTTTATTAACGGGGAAGGCTTCTTTAACAGATTTTTTATTTTTTTTATTTAACGTGTAAATGCCTATATATACTCTCATTGTGTTTTTATGAGAGAATGTACCGTATATAATTAACTAAAATATTTAAAGGAAAATATCACACCTAACCTTTTTTAAATTTTATCTAAAGCTTTCTTGGTTTTCTGTAAATTTCGTCCACACCGTTCATCAAAAATTCTGCTACGAGCCACGATATTCAAAATGGCTTCTGTTATGTACCTACGGCAGGGCTGAGTCCATAATATTTCAATACAATCGGGTTGTGGTCTAGAGGTAGGTTCGGGGACTTCGGATTAGAATCTCTAGGTTCGAGACCCACTCCAGCACAACTTGTGCTTTCTTACACAGTTAATTGAAACCAGTCCGATATCGAAATTTTATAAAAATTGATAACAATTCACCTTTACATGCATAAAACGCTAACATTGTTATCTTTCATTCCCTTTTACAACTGCGGACACAATAATACATATTATTATATTCCGAGAATGTTATTGAGAGTATCAGTTTCTATGTCCACGACTGCGAAATTTGAACTCGTGTTTCTAGAGCAAAAAAGGAAGGAATTGTGTTATATAACTTGATGCTCACTCGTGCAAGTAAATTGTCCGTACGAGCGCTTCACCCTTTTTGCCACAAACCACTGAATTCCTGTGCGGTCAAATCGCTTCCTCGAAAGGGGAACAATAAACCCTCTTTTTGTTTTTATTTCGATTCGTTTCCTTTGTCATATTTTACGAGAGCCTTTATTTTATTTATATTCTTTGCATCGATGTCTCTCCTGTACTTAGTTATTACGCCAATCCAAACATTTTAGTGTTATTTTTTGTACATTAGTATCAATAATAATTTACCAAGGTGTTTTGTATTTAATTCTAATTTCTGGAAATGAGCCTATAATTTCTGACTCAAAAGTGAAAGATTATTTTTGTTGTTCTGAATCTGTATAGACTATAGATAACATTGATTATAACCCTTCTAACTCTCTCAAATATGCTACTCGACTACGTGTGATTCCAGCCATAGATAAATAATCATTTATAAATAATGATTAAATAGTAACCATAATTAATTGTACAAAAAATATCCGAAAGATTCAGAACATTCCAGCTGAATCGATGCTTTTTCTCATCCAATCCTAGGACTATTATTTGCTTGGAAAAAAATCCGATAAAACGTCTAATCTGATCAAAATCTTAGCCAAAAAGCGTAATTTAAGTAAATATTCCGTATTCATTCGATGTGCCTTTTTTCTTCTAATAAACCGCAATCTATTGTCCCAACGATTTGTGCAATTTTTTTTAACATTTTTTTTAACAAAAAATCACAAAGGTCAAGTTCACAATACAGAATAGCTTTCTGTTTCCGATGCACCTTGTATGAAATCTATGTGTGCGGGAACAGATGCTCTGTGGGCGAAAGTAATTTAAAATATGATGACTGGGAAGCAGAAAGTCATGGCTAATGAGGATATTCCACAGTGAGTCAGAATAAGACATATAACAACTGTTTTACAAACAAATGCTCAAAACATCTTCATAACAAAGGCTATTGTATCGGCCAGAACAATCGCCCTTTCATCACTTAGATTAATTACATTTTGTTTCATAACCATTCTTCTCCTGGATTCAGATTTAATTCTAGAATAATAATTGTTGAAAATTTTAAAGTAAATTCCTATGATCCCACTGCTTATAACGACTAGTATTTTTTTTTCAAATCTAAAATAAATTATTCATTTATTTTCGTTATACTGTATATTACGTAAAAGAAGAACATACTTCTAAGAAAAAATCAAATAAAAAATCGTTGTAAAAAAGAGCGAATCCATGCATTTTGCGATCAGTCCAATATACAAATTAAAACACCTTACAAATAAAACTATTACTTTGCTTATAATGAGTTAGTACTTTTTGCTTACTATGCATTTATCATTTCTGTCCTTTTTATTCGAATCCCGTCTGATTAAAAGCCAAATTTCAACAACAGCCAATGGTATTAAATTTTCGGACAAAAGTAAGCAATTTGCCCCTATTTACTATCCCAATAACCAAACCACTATCGCTCCACTTGATTTGGGTCTGGATGAAGCATTATGTTATTGAAATTCTCGGCTGCGTGTATGTTAAACTTGGTTTAATTCCATATTCAAAATCACTCCTCTTGCAGTAGTGTAAACCGCATAACATCCCCCCTATAAACCCCGGCCATTAGGTCATCGCTCAAATCCTATAATCGTTTGCGCGAAGCTGACGCCACTTGTGCACGATTGCATAGTAAATTGTTTAAATTGTACGAGGGAAAATAGGGCTTATGGGATTACCGCAATAAGCAATAAGCTTACGTGTCTTTCTACTTCACCCCTTCATAAGTGTCAATATAAGACCTAAATGCATGCAATAAATTTGTAAGAGCAGTTATGCATTTATTTTCATTTTAAAAAAAAAATATTGCACATTTTATGCAGTGTTTTTCAACTGAACTTATTTCTTTACCAATTATTCTAACCCGTAATATAAAAACTTATTAAGCAAAGTGCATTTCCGGATACTGATCTTTTAAAAACTCGGTTACTACGAAACAACTCAGGGGTGGATAGTGGCTATCTATTTTAAATGTTTATTTTTTTTGTGTCAAAATTTTACTATACAATTAACTAATCTCCGAAGGAGTAGACAGAGATGATAGAACGTCACAATACTCTGTCCTAGCACACTTCCACATTCATATTATTCTCATACACACACATCGATTATTTTTCAACTTAGAAAAAAAACTTTTTACAGGTTCATAACAATTAGAATACACTCAACGTGTTTAGGAAAATCGTTTTTTATGCAGAAAATGCATTATACTCTATAAGTATTGTATTACAGTCTAGTAGTTAGATTTACGGTCTCCGGGCAATGATAGTGTATACATTAATATCTTTGTCTCCGGGTTACAATTCCTAGTTTTCAAATCTCGCTACCCTACAGCTTAATTCTACTTTCTAGCTCAGTTATTTCTGTCTTTTGAAATCAGACCGAAAATAAAATATTTGGGGAAAAAATCTGTGTTAATTAAAAAAAATTAAGTAAAATTAAGAAGAAAACAACAAAAAAGCATTTTATTTTTACTGTATTTTGCTGTTCATAAAAAATCTGAAAAATCTACAAGTAATAATGTCAGAATGATGCATTATGCGCTAATCACCGCACTACGAAGACCACCGGATCCAGTGGAAAGTAATGTTGAAAATAACTCGGTATCTCACATTACTTTTTACTTTCTGAGTATGACTAACCTCAAGCTCAGCCTACCACGTCCTCCGCCGTGATTATATTGCTGCGCCTGTACAAAAAATGCCACAAAATACGAGCACAAAGCCAAAGAAAAAACTCAAAACCTATTTCACACCGGTCAAGTGCGTTCGCTCGTTTGCTGTGAGCTGTGGTGCCTTCGGCCGAGAGGAACTCTGCGCCGACATGATTATTTGTAAAAAAGGTGGTCTCCACCCCGCTTTCTAGTAAATCATAAAAAACTCTTTCTCGAATCCACACCTCATGATTGAGGATAGTGATGCTGCCTGACTCCGCATGGCTCGCATGTGGACGGTCTTCCTCCACCCGAAACTGTGCTGCTCTGCTGGCTACAGGGACTGATAGTAAGGACAGTTCAGTGATCAGTGATCAAGTCAATCCGTCCGTTGTCGGAATTCTTTCCTTGGGTGACTTGTACTCGATATTTTTCTACCGTGTCCTTTTATACACCTTTTTCTTATGTTCTTTTGTATTGTTTAAAGCTTTTACGGCATATTTTGTTGACTGTAATAATTTGTATTCTTGTTTTATATATTTATGTACATTAATAAAGAAAGAAAAAAAAATTTGAGGGATCGTAAGGGGGGCGGCATCATGATTTTCTTTCGACTTGATCGATGCTGTCGCCCTCTTGACCTAACTTCACTTGGAAACTTTGGCCCTGCAATTTGCTTATGCATTTGCAGCAGCAAAAATTTAAAGTCCTGCATAAATTAGCGTGACTAACAGAGAGTTTCTAAGGACTCTATAACAGTCGCGGGTGGAGGTGGATCGATCCCTCAGTGATCAAGTCACTTCGTCTTGTGATGAGGATGATGATGCTTCCTGACTCCGCATTGCTCGCCTGTGGATGGTCTCTACCTAACTGCTCTGCAGCACTGATCGTGAGGACAGTTCGGTGACCAAGCCGTTTCATCTTTTGATGAGAATGGTGATGTTGCTTAACTACAAATAGCTCGATTGAAGATCTCCATCCACTTTGAACTTTGCTTCTCTGCAGGCACTGATAGTAGGGACAGTTCAGTAACTAAGTCACTTAATTAGCAATAATTGTACTATCTATGCGACCTTGTTCCTCAGATACTTTGCAGATAAAATATATTTTTTCTCTCAAAATTTATTTATTTATTTATTAGGGAACTCAACAGCGATACATTTACAGGATACAAGGTCAAATAATCATATCAAAGGCCAATGACAGAGTTCCAAAAAAATATGTGGGAAAAAATGTGTAAGTAACATACTATAATCTAAAGTCTAATAAAAATTGCAAAACATGGTTAATGCTTGTAAAAAGGAGAGGACGGGTAGTGAGGGTGTATGTGTGAGAGGGTGTGTAAGCATGTGTGTTAGTGTGATTGTAAGGTTGAGAGAAAGGGAGTGATTGTGTGAAAATATACAAAAAAAAGTTATCATCGTTGATCAATATCAATTCTAGACAATTTTTTTTTTCAATACTCTCGTTTTAAATGTATATTTATTACAGTCAAAAATATCTATATCACTACAATGTGTATTATAATTGCGAGTTATTCGAATTATAGGAGAGTTCCATATAGAGGTAATAAAACATCGTTACCAAAATATAACATTTCTTACAACAATTTCCAGTTTTCAGTGTGTTAGAGTTTTATTTTAATCTCTAAATTATTGATTTTACCCTTATATACTTTCATTTTGCATCAACGAACAAGAAAGTCTCATGAGTCAGTCCATCTTCTGCTACGCTCCAATTTGACTCGCGCTGGCCAAGAATCGTGAAGATAGTGTTCGTTGTTCAACCGCGGTACATCATGTCTAGGCACTGCTGTACTGACTAGGCACTAATGTTCTATGGATATAGGTACTGATGTAACATTATGTAAGTACTTGGCTGTGCTACACTGTCACGAGACATCTATTGTTACAGCGGGAAACTATTCGGAACTAACCGTTATATTTCTAGAAAAAAATGATCATCTAAGTACCAAACGAGTGGTTAAAAAGTCACTTTTCTTATTTCTTAAATAAAAATCATGTAATTTATACTTCCGCCATAAATAAAAATACTTTCAATGAACTTTCCTAAATACATTTTGAAGTTTATTGGAGTTTACTCCTCAAGAATAGATTTGATTTAAAATCCCCGGCATGCAACTTTGATCGGTAGTGAAATCGAACATTATCATCGTAACATCGTTAACAAAAATCGTCACAATATGAACCTTTTAACCAAGGAAATGTTGTAAGCAAATTTACTGAGGAATGAGATTAACGCATAGGACCGCACAAACATCATTTCCTTTAAATCCTCTGCCTCCGGTACGAAAATTTGATTTATGGCCCCCGCCCAGGTACGAAAATATAATTAATTCATTGATTTTAGTGATTTCAAATTTTACGTTTATTTCTAAATCCAAGACGGCGAATACAAATTGTTTTGGTAAATTAACATGGGTATTATTTTCAAGGGGTCTTGATTTACAATTTTAAGTTTATTTACCTATCTGCTACTTGCTATGCTTGCACTCGCGATATATGTACATATTGCATGTATATATGTACACTATACATCCTAGTAAATTAAAAATATCTATTCCTACAGTTTTTTAGTTATTTCAGTTATTCCAGTGATAATACTAAGAAAATCACTAATTGACGCCTACGCCAACGCCAACGTCGCCAACTATTAGGAAGAGAGAGACTCACACTTAACCAATTAATCTAATGATTATCCTAGAGATACATACAAAAGTCCATAACACATACCAGAATTACATAAGTTCAGCAGAGACCACTAACCAGTGAAATAACACAGTCGAAGCCTCCTATGATGAATAGTGGCCTATACCCGGACTAGCCACGAGTGACCTTTACAATTCACACCGCATTAACATCAGGTCACGCTGTTCAACCCCTTAACAATTCATTTAACAACCCTCTCATTTAAAGTTTCTCCACGCAACCACTACTACACCACTTGTCACCATAAATACTCATCTGATTCGGGATAAAGGATTCTATTTGTGATCATATAATATATGCTTATCTAGTTATCGTTCATAGGAACAACATTGTTTTTTTATCCTATTTTGAGACAAGTACGATTTAAATCCTTTTAAAAAATTTACCATTACGAGTGTAAACAATATTCATTAAATATTTACAAAAAATAAAAAAAACAATCGTAATAAATCACCCTAACACATTTGGTTATGTTTTGTTAAAAATTTGTTAAAAATACTAATTAGTTGTGTTTATATAATATAAAAATTGTTTACAAAAGAAGTGCTAGTAAATGCGGCTAAATAATCGATATACCATATATAGGAAGGTATATAATATGTATTCAATATAAAAAATATTAGATCTACCCATTATGATGGATATTCCCAATATTATATTAAAATATCCACTATATAAATACACGTTATAATAAATATGTTGGTCTTACCAACAAAACCTTCGATAAATATTTTAAATCATACTTGTTTCAAGTACTTATTTATATCTGGTAAGTTTTTATACACACTTCGTGTTGAAAAAACCCGTGGTTTTCATTTGAGAGCTCCTGTTTTTTCTCATATAAAAAAATATACTCATACACCAAGGATGTGAGCATTGAGCACCGTTCTACCTTAGTATTGTATGAAACCGCAAGGCTTATCGAATTTCACAGGTATTTCCTTGCAGCTCCTGAACGACAAACTCACATCCTTCCTTTTCGTAAGGATCAACATTTATTTCTCGTGCTTCTAGATCGGGTATTCGTGTTTCCATAAATTGAAGAAAAAAAACATTTCTCAGGATCGTAACTTGACTTGGCGCTTTCTCTGTATTCAGTATTTTTGGCTTTAAAAAATATTGTTATATTGTGTTCCACTAACTTTTTATTTATTAATCTTTTTGTACGTACATTGGCGGGTTTATTGCCTAGAGTTGGTAATTTCTTCCAACCAACCAAAAAAACTCAGTAGTGCTAATACGATAGAAATAAGATTCCAATTAAATGCAAAAATCTTTTGTTTAAGTAAAATTATGCTCTTATTTATTATTTAAATCTTAAAGTTTATATTGTGTCAAGCCTTTTGCAAATTACGAAAACGCAGCTATTTGTGATATGTGTAGTTGTTTTTTTCACAGAATGTGTATTGGTGATTTTTTAAAAGAAAACTTATTGAATTATTTTGAAATAATGATAGCACTAGTAGCGACTGTCTTTCAGTTTTCAAAGAGACATATCTCTTCAAATCTCCAAACCAAAGTTTTAATTGGAATATAAAGCAACGTGAAAATACAGGGACTTAAAACCTCTCTACCTCCCCCGGACTTACAAACAAGCAAAAATCATATTTAATTTGCTTAAGCGAATCCTCGTAATTGGAAGTAACTCTCATTCGATATAATATAGAAGTATATTTAGTATGAATTCCTACTGCGAATTATCACTCCAGCTTTCCAATCATGCTAATGGCTAGCCCATATACCCACAAACAGAATGTATATAGACAGGGTATAACGATAGGGTATGAAAGCCAACAGAAAATGAATGCCACATCTAACCATTTATACACCCAAATAGTTAGGCATTGCTTGTTTCGATAACTAATCAACTCTCACAAAGGTAATTGAAAAAATTAATAATAGGTTGTTTCAAATTAGGTAATTTATTACACTTTTCGATCAAAGCTAAACTAGGTATGACCAATGCAACATTTTGAGTATACCAAATACTTGACACAGCTTTGGAATTTTTAGCCATGATGCCTATAGATATCAATTTATCTTAGCCATAGCCAATAAACCCTAAATAAACCCTTAACCCTCTAAACGCTATCACATAACCTTAAAAAATAAATGTTGATGAATCGTTATGAGATTACAATGGAATTATTCTGAAGAGGTATGCAGAGAGAACAGCAGGCACATCTATAAAAAATATATATATATATTGCGCTTCCTGAATTCTTGAAGTTTATCTGTTATTCAATTTGATATTTTCAACGCCCACTATTATCAAAATAACAGATTTTGCTTTTAAAAAAGCATTTTCACAATCCATCTCCCACCAACAATGAATACTGAAGTGTTATTATTGCTCTGAACTTCAGTATCGCATAACATTGAACTATTGAAGCGTGAAGAGTTGTTGTCGTACTTGAAGCCAGGCTCTTGTTACTATAGGCATCCTCTCCTCTCCCGTGTATTCCCGGCATATTATATATGTTTCTCTCTCTGGGGAACACGAGATACCTGAAGTGTTGGATAAAATTTTTATTTGTGAATTCATAGATAATCCAAACGATTTCCTTTGATATGTCAGCCACTTTGCTCGTTCTAATAATAATAAAAAAATCTTTAAGCATTTTATTTAGAGATATACATCATCTGCTTGTATACAATATTCTGTACCTAGATAATAAATTAATAAAACGTCAGTTATACTTAAATTGATTTTTAAATTCCTTTATTGCAGGTAACTAAAGTAACTTATGCAATTTCAAGGTATATCTGTGCAATAACGTCGTTCATACATCACGCCGTCGCTAGTGAAGATAATATAAGTTTTCATCATCTGACATAGCGTTGTTATGGGTGAAAAATGTGGTACCCTTGTCGGGAATATGCGAGAGCGTTGCTTAAGGAAAAGAAGTGAAAAATTGCCCCCCCCCCCCCCCCCCCGCCCCCGAGGAACGGGGTGTAGCTACGGTGACAAACAAAGTGAAGGCAGGTTGAATACTGAAACAGAATATCGCGTATAAAAGTTAAGTCGAGACCTCTTTACTCCCGGGAGAAGCGCAAACAATAACAAATAACGAAACAAGCACTTACTGTGGACTTACTCTTTAGACTTTAGACAGTTCCATTTGCTCATACGAAAAAGTACGACTCGTAATCTATGTGTCGTTTTACTTAAAACGTTCTCATGTTTTAGATGAAATTAATTTAACAAAGGCGAGACTGAACTGAAAGAATATCGAGAGTTTATTTCGCTCTGTGGTGTAGAAGTTATTATAATGTGATGCCATGGATAAGGTCCCTGGTTCGATTCCTAGTGGTGTCTATATATTATGTACGGTAAACATATATGTAAATAAATCAATAAAAATACTAAATACTGACTTCCTTGATCATCTTGCTTTCATGTAATAATGTATCCATCTGCATTCCTGTGAGTAACAATGCGATTCCCTATGTATGCGGCAATATAAGGGCGATAACGGAAGTAACTGTTGTTTTTTTATGTGATTACGTTTTACTTTGACATAAGTACGTAAAAATCTACGTTGTTAATGATTTTTTTGAGAAATTTTGTTTATGACGAAATCAATCAATGTGGTTCTTGGTAAAGTGAGCTTTGATCTTTGTATAATAACATAACAAGCTATTTTTATTTTTAAGTTGGTATGATGGATACCATATTTTTATCAGTTATATAAACAATTAGCGACTTTAATTATAAAATAAAAAAAATATATCAATATTTTATAGGTATTCACGTAAACATTTTATCTTTTTTAAGAAGGCACCTCCCAGGTATTTAAGTACGTTATCACTTTTATTCTGGTAATTTGATAATTTTACTGTAAGAAGTAATACAATTCGTTTTAGGTGTTCAACTCGTGATAAAAATTTTAATATATAATAAAAACGAAATACAAATTTAATACATCACACGTCCCGAAAACTTTTATCGTGTGAAGCATTAATTTCGTACGAACGTGAGACAATTATTTTGCTCCCGGAAATACGATATATTTTCTATTTAAAATCAAAGAGAAAATATTGTGAATGTGCAAAATTTTTACTGACATATTTTAGGATAACTTTTAAATTTTATTATATCCGTATCTATCGTACGACCAATAAAAATGTCGTATTTAAAAATAAATGACTGGAATAAAATAAACAATGAGTTTTCAATTTGTTCATTTTCTACCACTACTACTACTACTTTCTTTCCTTATCCGCACCCAATGGTGCATGGGGCACTCTATCGGTACACCAAGTGCAGTGTATTTTGATCATTTTATTACATGAATGTAGGATGATAAGTCATACACTTCAGTACCAATCCAATCACTCATGAAATAGAAATATGAAAATCACATGCCAATAAATATTTTGTTATGTTGGCCCCCTACGGGAATCGAACCTGCGACCTCATTCATGGTAGCCAAATGCACTACCACTGTGCTACGAGGCAAACAACGCATACATACGCAATCCTACGTCATTCATAAAACATTATTAGCATTATTACTTGATAAGTAAGTGGTATATAAGGATTTGATCAGGAGGAAGTTGAAGATATAATAAAGTAAGGAAAAGGAGGGCGAAGTCTAAGTGAAAAATTAATTAAAAATATCATTATTGACGAGGCATATTTATTTTGTCTTAATTTCGTGTGCAAATTTAAATATATGATGCAATGGAAAGCCCTTTGTGGAAAATTCATAAGTATCTTAAACGGATAAGCGATGTAGAATTAGAAAAAATAAGTTTAGTTATTGCGTTTTGAATGAAACAAACATAAAAACAATAACACATAACATGAATCGCAATATGCATAACAATAATTAACTCTATTCAGATGCTGTTTTAATAAGCTTGATGATGCAATTATGTCTAAACAATGGCCTATGGTCTATGGTATAATGGACAATGAATTGATTGAACTTGGTTTCCGTCACATGCGCGGAAGTGTACCATTTACCATACTGCGCCCCAGCCTACTGCGCATGACCTCCCAACCGAAACGACCATATTATCCTTTATGGCTTTCATCTTTCGGCCACTCCTTTTATACTGTTTTAAAAACGAATAAATCACCGGTTAATTCTGATGTTCCCATAACAAATACGTCTACCCGAACATAACTAACTAACTAAGTCGTAGGGATAGGCAGAGAGGATAGAACGCCATACCACTCTGTCCTGACACACCTCCTTCGCTTTCTCTACATTTACACATCATGATGAATAATGTTTTTTTCAATAATAATTTTATCATGTTACGTTTTGCGTGTATGTAAGTAATTTATAACTTGGGCTCTCTATGAGTAAAAATAATAATTTTGCCTTCTTGTAATAAATTATAAAGATACTCTATTCTTAGTGGTACCAATATAGTGTCCCAAGCATTACTAGGTGTGGATAAAAGAAAAGAAGAGGAAACATAATTTTGTTAGTTTTCCTTACAACTTTTACTACCACTACTCTCCCTTATCCGCACCCAATGGTGCATAGGGCACTGCATCGGTACTCCAAGTGCAGTGTATATTGATCATTTTATTACATGTAGGTAAGATGATCAGTCATACGTTTTAGTACCAGTCCAAGGTATCACACATGAAATATTAATATGAAAATCACAATTTAATAAATATTTCATAAATTTCGTCAACATTAATACGACTTTTTGTTATGATTTATTTTTGCATAAGTTCAAAGCAGTTTGGATGATTTCCTTGTACATTAATAACATATCATATGTATGTATTTGTCCCCACTGTGATAATTTTGTGTTAAAGATGAGTAAGTTATCTACAATATATATTTTCACTTCTTTTTTTACATTTTATATCATATATATTTACCGTTTTTTAAATATATTTCTCTATAAACCACAATATTGTTGGTTGTGGTAACGTGGAAACTGGATACAATTGGACTTGAATTGTTGTTTCGGCTTCCGTATCAAAAATAACCATACTCAATCGGATGATATTTTATTGATATTTATGGACATAAAAATGTACATAAATATAACGTTTTGGGCGTGCTCAAATGTACATAAATCTGGATTTATCCCTTGACGGGAGTAGGTATATATTTACCGTGTTTATAAATATTGAATGCTGTAGTACATAAATTGGCCACTTAACCCAGCCAATGACATGTCATAATCCCTGTAAACGCTCGAATATCCATATTCCTGAATTTGAAAGAATTCTACCTCATCTCTGTAGGGATATAAAATGAAATATATAAATATGTTTAATTTGCGGGTGTAGAAAAAATACTCAGTTAAAACATATTTATAAAGATTCGGGGTAGTTAAATAAGAAATTAATAGAAAAGAATTGTTTCAAAACAACATTAATATTATTTTTCACATTAAATAAATCCGTAAAAAAATCTTCGTATGAATTATTGCCTATAAATAATATTTTGAGTGTGTACAAATACTTGTAGACAAAAACTGGATTTCAACCATTACGGACTAACAACAACGATTTGACATCTCAACAGAGGCTAGAAGTTTGGAAGGGAATATGGATATCAAGGCGTTTACGGGACTTATGACATTTCATTGGCTGGGTTAAGTGGTTACTATTATTATTATTCCAACTTTTCGCATTTCACTTAGTATTTGATATCCATATCTGCCAATTATCAGAACTTGTATATACATATCCAGTGAAATGGCGCGACGTTTCACATGTAAACACACTCTGTCATCCATTGAGAAAACTGCTAAACATTTTAGAGGAAATCTTTATGATTGCAAGTTAGATATCCATATTCCCTACCAAACATCTCGTCTCTGTTGATATGTCAAATTGTATTATAAATAAATTTGTTTACTACTTAACAAAATCTTTTTTTTTATTAATTTTGGGAAATCTGCGTAAAAATGAGATTCTCTTTTCATACAATTTATTCTGAGTAAATCCCGTAATTTGGTCAACCGTTCATAATGTAATTTCCATCTGAATAAATCATTTTTTGATAACAACTTACAGTACACATTTCAAAGCAAAAGAAAATATATTTCCTCCCCTCTCTGGGAATTCCTTTGACTTAGAATATTTTGGGGGGTGGCTGGAGGAAGCTTTCGGGCGAAAAGGAAGTAAGATTCAATACCAACAGCTTTTACAATGCCGCCAGCGCCATGGGGTAACTTTTCTATACAACTGACTTGCAATGGACACATTTTTCTTTATCAACATTTCCACTGTCATTTGCCTGTGATTCATCAATAATTTATTCATTTCAACGGTGGCTAATGGCTTAAGCGATTTATTTTAGTGCCCGATAGGCAGTAATACGTTTTGATTTTCGATTTATTAAATGACGGTGCATGTACGTACCAAAAAAGTGCTTTTTTCTAACCTTGATTTTCGGTTTTATAATGCACTTAATGCAGTATTGATTTCAGCTATTCTACGATAAATAATGATCAATATCCATTTTTCAAGCCTTTTTTATTATTCAACTATTTACTTATTCGTAGATATGAGTTTTTTTAAATACTTTAACAGTGTCGGCTAAAAAACTATACAGTTTAAGTACTTATTGAGTATTGTAGTTGTTACATCAACATTATTTTACTGTAATTCTATCATCAACGTAAACTAATTTCACGAATGAAAATACAAGTAAGGTGGTCAGTGTAACTATTCTAATAAAACTATCAGAAAAATAAAATCGTAAAAGTTCCTAAAATATATTTGTATGATAAATTTGTCTGCCTCGTGGTGTAGCGGTAGCACGTTGGGCTGCCATGCATGAGGTCGCAGGTTCGATTCCCGATGGGCGTAAATATAACATGCTTATTTAAATGTGATTTTTGCATGCAATATTTCATATGTGATACCTTGGACTGGCGCTGAAGCGTAAGACTGATCTTGCCTTCATGTAACAAACTGTCAAGATTCACTGTACTTGATGTATCAATGCAGTGCCCTATGCCCCATTGGGTGCGGATAAGGGAGAAAGAAAAAGTAGAATACATGAAGAATTTTCTTCTTAATAAATACTCGACAGCGCAGGGCAACCCTTTTTTGATTCGGGTATACTTGGTAGAGATAATAAATTATTAATCGTTATTTTTCGGCTCAGGGCGGATTCTGTCGATTACAAGCGCATCCTTTGTTATCATTGTTGGGGGTTGATTGATCATTTTTCTTATTGTGGTTGATGAAAATATTAAATAATACGTTACACTGGGTGTCACAAAATCTTTTTATTCAATTGTAGGTTTATACTTAATCGTTTTTATATATTTTAAAAATAGAATTGTTTTTAATAAACGTCTGTAGCATTACCAAATATCCATAAACTTTTAAAATATCCTTCATTTGCCCTCTTTACGATTCCTTTCCTTTCTTCCTCTATTCCATTTCCCAATGTCATATCTAAGTATATTTTAAACTATTAAGCAATGTTATTTTAAGCTTTATTTTACCACAAAAACTTGGTACAATAAATGCTTATCACAAAAAAAAATAAGGGTAGGTTGGAAGATAATGCTTTAAAGAAATAAGCCTGCCTTTTAACACTTATGCTACGTAATTGTACATTTTTTTAAAATAAATAAATAATTCCTCGATTTTTTTTTCATTTACAAAGATTATATTACACTCAAAGATTCGAAATCGTTAATTTAAAAAATAATATCATAAATTAACGCTCTCAGAGTGGTATGTTTGAATGAAAATAAGTTTGTAAAATTTAAATAGTGAAATTAATGTCACTGAAGACTCGACAATACATATATTTTTATTAGTGACGTTTGTAATAAGATAGTCGCCTACAAAATAAAATACCTGGTTGGTATTTTGATAAAAATTAAATATTTACTGAGTTATTATAGTATTTTCCCTTTTATTATTTGATTGATCAAGTGCGTTGGTGTAATTACCTTTTCCCGGATGTACATTACAAAATTTTGCATTAAATTAATGTAAATAATGTTGTTGGAAACTCAAGTAATAACAACTACCTGTACAATATCAAAAGCAATGTAATCTATGGAAGGTGTGTTTAATATGCATAGGATTTTGTTATGTAAATACCTTAATATAATGCCTGGTTATAGGTGTACAAGTGTACATTATATTGTACAAGGATTACCACTTTTTGTTTCTGTTATCCTGTTTCCTTGAACGGAAATTATTAATGCGACAAAACGTAGAGGGGAGCTTTTCCAATACCACACTTTATCCCCCGCCACGCTGACAAGCAGGATTATCAATTAATTATTGTCTACGGTATCGATACAATCTTCCGACAAACAAAATCGATACTCGACGTGTGGAAAATAAACAACTCTAGGTAAACTTAAATGGCAATAGAAACACAAACTTTTGATTATAAACGTAGCTGAAACCAGACCAATAATATGTTTTATTAATTTTTTGTAAGACTTTTCAATAAACTAACATCGTACAATTTTTTTTTAGAAATAATCGATTGTTATTACCCCAACAAAAATTAACATAGTTTTTATGTTAATAGACCTTACATTATGAATCTATCCACTATAAATTGATGCTTAAAACAAATTATTATGAATATAATAATTAAAATACGTGTAAATATCATAAGATTACATAGATTTCTTTTTTTTTATTTTAAAAAAAATAAAACACACTTTGTTTTATTTAGTAACTCCGAAAGCGGAAGGCAGCTTTTAAAAAATATATATTTTAATATCATAATCATTATCGTTCTATATCCTCACTATATGTGGAGCATATGGGTTCTACAAAGTAAAAAATACAGTTAGTTCAAAATGTTGTATTTTATATAATATTTTCGGAAACTTCAAAGTAAAAGCTACATTGAATAAAACTTAATAATTTTATTTTCGCTTTGTTTCAGGTAAGCTTTCGATTTCATGTCTACTGGCAGTATAGCTGAGCGTGTCATATAATTTGTGCACTTTTTAAGGTAAGTAAACCAAAATAATACGCGATACGTACAAGTTATCAAATCAATGGAATCCGTCTTTAAAGCTTATAAGATTAATAACGAGTGTTATGTTTTTGTTAGAATTCTCACGATTTTTTTATGAGACCAACGATTGCACCACATGACTTTGACAAGGACATTGTCAAACGCATAATAGTCGCGTAACATTTCTCAACTGCTCAATTAAAACTCGAGCTAAACAGTTTGTCAATTTGCAAAGCATTATTTTTTTAGAGTTTTTTAAATTTAGTTAAGTATTTGTTTATATTAAAGATGAAGTTCTTATGATAAACTCAAATATTTCAGATATTATTGATATCCCAACTGAGACGTTTACAGGGCTTATGACCTGTCATTGGCTGGGTTAAGTGGCCACTTGACGTACTACAACATTCCCCATTCCGCTCATCATCTGATAACCATATTTGATAAATTTTGAAACTACTATATATATTGAAATCGTCTTCGTCCTGAAAGGCCTGTAAACGCCTAGATAACCCACATTCGTTTTCAGAGTTTCTCTGTCTCTGTTGGGATATCAATAATATCTGATATCAGCCTAGCATGGGTATAATCCAGTAATTTGTCTACAAGTATTTGTATTCATTTCAAAAAAATGTTGTTCAAATATTTAAATTTAGGGGCTACTTTCAAATAGTCAGAAATAACTTCCCGGAAATCAAGAAACAAGTATGCCGGAGTGGGATTTGAACCTAGGGATTCCAATTCGGAATTCGCGACTTCCACTAGACCATAAACTGGTTTAAAAAAAATTAATACGTTTACGTTTTACTCTTATGCATATGGAACGCGGCGAAAAACAGAAGGTAAATATATGGAAAAGAGAGCGCGAAATGTGTACGGAGACAGGACTAGGGCATGCATAATCCCACGTATCTTAAACAGACTTCCCGAAGAAAAAATACTAGATGAAGAAAAAAAAAGAAGACAAAAGAAGTGTCATTTTTCAAATTTTATAATTATGTATAATATGTATATTCATTTATTTTTATATTCCAATAATGTAATAGAGAGCAAATTTCTGCTTAAAAACTGTTTAAGCAGTTTAGCGGGAATTAAACCTTATGTATATGTAAAAACAAATAAAAAAAAATAATAAAAAATAAAAAAACATATTTACATTCAACAGTGAAATTTCCAGCTAAAAGGCTTAAAATTTCAGTTAGTCAATAATCTAACATTCCTTAATAAATAAAGACAGGTAATCTAATTAAATATTTGTTAGGTTAAACACATTCCTTATTTATGAAGCTTAACGCTTTTTCACATCACACATTTTTCTTTAACGCTTTCGAGTTTTCTCGAAAAAGTTTCAGGTTTATAACAGCCTCCTGCTATTCAATATCCACCGTTTCTCACCTTGTTTTGCCAATACTACCTCCCCGCGGTGAATGGGGCGGGTAAATTTTAACGAAAAGCGTCTTACGTCGTTATCGCCGACCTGTAACGGACAACGGCCGTTATTACGAGAGGCGACAATCGTTATTGCTCAAATTCGCTTACAGCCTCCCCGTCAGATTCTCCCAAATGGATTTTTCGCTTTTTAAGAAGATATTCTCCCACAGTACCTAAGGCACATTATTTAATATTTATTTTCTTAAAAGTGCTTCATAATATTATTACACCGGTGGTTTTCCACGCTTTTTAAACTTGATAATTATTATATTTTAGTTGGAATTAAAATTTATTTAGAAAATAGATTTTCAAGCATCTGAAAGCAGTTATGCATCATTGGGTGCGGATAATGGAAAGTAGTAATAGTAGTATTACTTACGTTTTACAAAATGAAATATACTTATTTTTTTTTTTTTTTATATCATTTGATACTATTGTGGTTATAAAGATTTTATTGGATAGCGTTTTTACGTGGAATTACGGAAGTGAACGTATAATTTATTCGTTAATATTCCGTTTTAATTTATATTTATAGAATATTATTAAAACAGGGGAAAATCCTGACGCCATGTTATCACTTGTGAATTGTTTAACTCATTAAACTACAAAAATTCCACTATTTATTCTGATCGCTGCGCGGTTCGGATAACGGTCGATATCAAAGGTTTTGACACAAAAGCTTTGATGCCACCCGACCAACGAGCAAAGGCGATCGGAGGTACAAAGAGCGTTATTTAATTTGTTTTTGAATCGGAGAATGCCTTTTGTATTCGTATCCAAAAGAAAGCCGAGTTCTAGTCAGCAATGCAACTTATAAATCTGTTTTATTTGTAACCCAAGCCAATCTCATCTACCTTCAATTTCTTAGAATAAACTGATGAAAGAGAATGAAAGTAGGTACCCGTTTACGTTTTTACGTGAAATGGCATGCAAAAGAAACTAACATAATGTACTTTTCAAAACAAACTGATTCATCGAAAAAATCCAGGCGTTATAATTTATTAAAATTAATAGCCATTATTTATCTCCGTTTTTTAAAAAAGATACCGTTATCAAATTTGAAAGGAAATTAATTAAATAGTATGCTCCAGCACGGAAAAGTTACAATCCTGTTTTTACTGATTCGCTATGCTTGTTTAGGAATATTCTTTTCATTTATAAAACGAGGAAAATTTTTAAATGGCACGTCCGAACTTAAAAAAGAAAAATTACCACTTCTTAATTGCCTTACACTTTCAGACTAACCGAAACAATCTCAATATAAAACTTTCATCATAACTTCTTATCAGCAGGATCTTGAAAAGGCTCAAAACTTTTAGTGTTTTTTCCCTTCTATTTGCTGTTCGGCGTTCAGCCTTAAATGAAGGCATTCAAATAAAGTTACTTTGTTAGAGGGGCATACAATCCGCGAGAGTAACCGGCTAACAGAAGGGTGGAGAGGACTTATTATTCCCGACGTATCCGAAAGTCTCGGTGTTAGCATCATAGGCCTACAACTCCTGCGAGTGTATAGAAAAATGCGATTGTCGTTAAACGAATACCTCTCTTTCTCCTTTCACTCCTGGTACTTTAGTGTGCCATTTTTGCCGAGAATTCCGAATAAAAGGAAACAAAAATAACTTTTAATGGGGCTTGTGCTGTAATCCCAGTTTTCGAAGCTTTCAATTCTCGTTATCTGCTTTCTAATACTAACTATTGGGCACACTCATTTAACATTTTTTTATTTAACCGTCACTTGTATGGAAAGGGGTGTACTGATTACAGAATATAATATTTGTTAGTTACAATACTTGAAGGTACATAATATTAGAAAAATAAGACAACGAAATACTACGACTTGGATTATCTTTACTCACAAACGTAACCAATTAATTTTCCTTTGTTGTTTGTACCTACTTCATTAATGTTTGATCTACTTTTGGAACACCTACACATATTTAAACAAAAAGTAAAATGAAAATATGTTTATGTGTGTTTAAGAATTAAGATATTCAACACCTGTTATGACCATTAAACATGAAATCAGAATAAACATTGTTGATGTTTCTACATTTTCGTGTAAATTATAAATGTTTATTATGCCATTTTCATAAACCGAAGTATTTTCAAACTAACTTAACAAAGCCAACTTAATTAATTTATGAAAAAGCCGAATTACAATATTTCGGGTAAAAAGCCAATGAATAACTGCATACAACCAATGAAAAAAAAAACATTATTTCTTCTATTTATAATACAAAATAGTCCATAGTACATACTATGGAGTTCGAACATAAAGAATATAATACCTAAGTGATAATAAGATATTAAAATCTTTAATCTCACAGAACTGTTAAAAAGTTTTTTTTTTTAAAAGTACCATACTACTACTACTACTTTCCCTTATCCGCACCCTATGGTGCATAGGGCAGTGCATAGGTACATCAAGTGCAGTAATTCTTGATCATTTTATTAAATGAAGGTAAGATGATCGAAGGTTCGAAGACGTGGATTTTTTTTTTGGATAGGAAATTTATCTTCACTTGTTCCTAAAATCGCTGAATCATGAAATGGATAAGTTAAAGGCATGCATTTTCCAACACATAGTTTTTATGAAAATGCTTATAAATACAGGAATATTAGCACAACACGTAAACTCGTGTTCAGATAAGCTCTCGAGTATTTTGTTAGAATCGACTTGGGGAGAATTCCTCCTACTTTAGGAGGGTTGTAATTTATTGCTGGACGAATAACGTCGGCACCCTTGTAATATCTCGCCACGCGATTGTATGAATGTTTTACCAAATCCTACGCCTCTTTCTGAAGACATTCAATTTTCGGAATGGTAAGGATTCTGCTCTCTTCTGATAGCAGATATTAATATCACATGTTTGTTTGAAGCCTTATTTAAGTCAAATTTACTTATAGGATTGAGTAAGAGAAAACATTAATAAATTATACAATTTACTGAATATATTTCGAGAAGCATACTTTCTTATTTGTATTTACAAAACCTTCCGCTTTCAAGATCTAGCCACCGGCTGCCAGATCTTATGCCTTGACATAAGTGCCATCCGTCTTGGAGTTCTGACACAAACTGTAAAGAAGAAAGCAGTAGAAAAAAATCACTAAAATTGATTTCACATTTACCTTGTATTGTATCTTATTTAAAATTCATAAAATGTAAGCTTATTTTAAGTATTTTTTTAATGAAATGACTAATTATAAGTTATTATTTTTAATGTGTTACATTACTAGTAAAACCAAAAATTATATTACAAAAGAAGACATAAAATAGGCGTGTGTTTTGAGATTTTCAAACCTATTTTCCCGGCACCAAATGAAGCGTAAGCCCTATTATGGAAGCATTTACTCCAAATGCAGTAAGTAACTATGTTGTATTTTTAAAAATAATGTATCATTACCTAGTGTTAGTCTGTATGTATCTATTATTTTTCGATTGATGTGAAAATAAATTAAAATAATCAAAATCAATTAAGGTATTTCTCACAGCGAAATTTATTGCATTAGTTACGAGATATTTTTAGGGTTTACGCAATGGCTAAACCATTTGAGACTCATAAAGAATAAATAAATTTAGCATCCCCATTTCCTCCATAGAATCCCTATCGTCTGCAACCTTTTCCCTCGCCGTGTCATAAATGGACGCTCGCTGTTAATATTAACGTCCAATTTAGCGTTGAGGCGTCGGCGTCGCGTCCGATCCTGTCCGGAGTTAGCCGAACTTTTCCGATCCGTTTCATCCCCCGTGGAAGATCGGAGATGACCTTTTTATAATGTCACCATCGTTTACGTCTAATTAATATCGGCCGGGCATAATCGAATCGGGACTTTTAAAGGGGAGAGATTATCCTTTTGATATATTGACTCTGTCTCGGCTATTTACTGACAAAGTTTTACTGTGTTTTTACTGCCTAAAGCAACGTCATGCTTTAAATATATTTTTGAGTATTTTAATAATATAGGTATAAATGAAAATGAAGTTTATACAACATGAACATGGTGGATATGCTTTTAAATAGAAATGTATTTTTATTCGCATTTTAGATTTTTTTTTGCAAGAGCATGTATTGTGTATTTAAAATTTTATATATATGTATTTATTTATTCATCGAATTAAAACAAATGCATTTATAATACATTTTACTGCCTAACTAGGCCTATAACCGTTTTAAAGCACGTACTGACGAGTTGCAGTAGGCAACTCAGTAGGAAATTTATTATTTTATATAATAATTATTACATTTATATTAAAATAAAATAAATTAAAACAGCCCGTACTCATTTGCAAGTGATTTTTATGATTTTTTTTATAGAAATTTAATAAATATAAGATACTACACCTCCTCCCCACCTAATCAATTTAATCTATCCGTAAATTAATTCTCTAAAATTCATCTCTACACTAAAATTAAAACAGTCGTTGCTAGAATATTAATATGCGAAGGAATTTAATTGTGATTTAACTTCGAGTCCATTGTCCAAAAAACATTCATATTGTAGATTTGAGCAAAACGTGTTGAATTCGGATGGGGTTGCTAGAATATTAAGTAAATACCCTCACATCGTGTCTGTATAATTCCGGCACGAGTTCAAGATGAGCTAAATGAGGCTGTCATCTTATACGCTCTGTCAATAATAGGGGAGTTTATTAAAGGTCAGGCCTGATAAATAGACCCTCCACGACCCCTATCCTGCCCTAGTGCTGTTTAACCGATATGATAGATAATGCTCAATGTCAGAACCACACCGACCAAGCAGAATAGGTAAACCATGTAAATATTTTAGGGGTGTGTTTTTTACTAAGGCAAACTTGATTTATAATGCTGCACTGAAATTTTGTTGTTAAAACGGGTATTAAAAAAAAAGTCCGTTTTGAAAATTAACGCGTTGTCTAAATGAATATAGGCAGGTTTTCATTTCAAATTCTTAAATATCTTTTTAGCATAAAGCTGTTTTTTTAAAGAAAATGTTGTATATAACTGTTAGAAAAATAATATGAGTACTTCATTGTCTACTATTACTATTACTTTCCCTTATCCGCACCCATGATGCATAGGGAACTGCATCAGTACACCAGGTGCAGTCTATCTTGATCATTTTATTACATGAAGGTGACTCCACACTTCGTTGTATTACGTGTAAACTAATTTTATGAAATTTTAAAATTGTGAAATATGTATATGTTTTCACTAAAACGGGTACTCTGCATCGTCCCAGGTAAAGAGAACGGCTGAGGACCGGGAAGACTGGAGAAAGAGATGCAAGTATTTGCTAGCGACCAATCCGCAAAATTATTGCTATTACCATTGAAGAAGAAATCTACCCTTAAGTTTAATGTGTAATACATGTTTTTGAAAATTTAAAAAAATTAAATAAACATGTATTTACAATATGTACAAAGACATATAGAATAAATTTATTGTGCATTTCTTTTCAATGAATGTATATACCATAGCTCTCTATATTCTATTCAATAATGCGTAATATACATTTTATGCCATTATCAGTGATATTTTGTACATAACAACTAAAACAATGTTCATATTCTTAACTTTCTGTATTTAAGTCTAGCAAAATAAAGGACGCTTTAAATGATCCGAATCGGCAATTGAATTACAGAGCGGACATATTACCGGAAACACTGAGCAAACGTAACGGCCAAGAAAGCGTTCAGGATACTTGGACTAGACATAAAACACTTTATGCTATCTCAAGTAACATATAGAGGATAAAAACGAGACGAGGATATATGGACGAATAACCCGACATAACTCGGATATGGCATTAAATATTCAAAGTCCAAAGGGATGCGCAAAGACGCTGCGCAGAGACACCCTTATTCCGAATTTTAATATTGTCGCACCACCCCGCTCTCTTAGTCCGCATAGAGATGTAAATATCTTACATACACTGTACCTATACTCGTAGATAGGTTCATGTGCATTATATATAGAAGAATATTAAATGATTTGCTCTTTCTGTTCAAAGCATTATCGAACAAAATTAAGAAAGGGCTTTTACGATGGTTTGGTCATGTGGAGCGAATGAGTGATGAAAGAACGGCTAAAACAAGTTTAAATGCAAGTGTGCCTGGATGCAGAAGCGGCGGAAGGCCGAGAAAAGACATGGCATGACCAAGTACGACAAGTACTTGAATGTGGACATGTGAAAAGTCGGAATAATCGGCGTATGTGCATGAGAAGATGTATCAATGTAGAGAAAGCAAAGGAAGTCTGTCAGGACAGAGTGGGATGGCGTTCTATCCTCTCTGCCTACCCTACGGGGGGGTGGCGTGATGGTTAGTTAGTTAGTTAAATATCCATCTCACCAAAGGGGTAAGCAGAGATGCCAAAATATCCCATGGAGGTCAGCGATTGCGCTTTAAGGATGTCTGTAAACGCGATATGAAGACATTTCGCATAGACGCTGATAATTGGGAAAATCACGCCAGGGACAGGATGGCATGAAGGAGGGAGCTAAGGGAAGGCAGAGCGGCAAATGACAGTCTCTGGCTGGAGAGTTGACTTAGACAGCGAGTGAAGCAGCTACCAACTGGATCCCCCCCACAACCTGGAGGTGTGAGAAATGTGGTCGACTGTGCAGGTCTCGTATAGCACTTCACAGTCACCAGAGAAGCTGCTTTTCTCGGCTGCCTTCCTGATGAGTGCCGCATCTTCATCGTCTTCTGAATACGGACGATTGCCATATAATATAAGCAGAGATGATAAAATTCCATACTACTTTATCCTGACACTAGTTATTGTTTGTCGATGTGACATTAGTATAATTTTAGTAGCTTAAAAACACAAAATTGTGTTCTCACTAACTTAAGGATTTCTGGATTAGTAAAAATATAACACAAACAGCTTTTTGTGTGTAGGTACCTACCCAATTTAAAATTCTAAAATCTCCCATGAGAGGTATTACTTTCAACCATTTTTTATTTTAATGTATTAAAAACGCGAGGAAAAAATGTAGCAGGAGGTAACGTAGATTTTATCCAATCCAATTTCCCAAAACCTAATATAATATTTTCCTAAAAGTCAACGCTTTAGTGAAATTGATATTCTTTTAATAAACCCCAAGGGCTGCCTATAAAATAGGAATATTTTACCCCAACATGCCGCATGACAGATGCGTTTTTAATAATAAAAAGACCAATAACGGTGTGGTAAAAAAGTGACTGTCTTATTATTTTTCGTTTTATTTATAATTATAAAAAATCTCCTTTATGATAAACACAACTATTTCAATTTCGAAGCAGCCTTTAAATAGTCTGCAATACTAGGCTTGAAAGTAGGCAATAAATTTTGCTTGAGTGGGATTCCAATTCAAAGTCCGCGAATCTAACACTAGACCACAATCCTGGTCAAATTATTATTTTTAATTTATTTACCTCTTTCAGAAGAAGAGCAGTACCACAAACCTCCCAGGCTTAAAAAAACATCTTGATCTTGATTTTGATTTGAATCTGAGCCGATGTCTTTATTACACCCGTGGAGCAGTTTAAATTGTTTTTTATAGCCTGCAGTATTATAATCTGAGCCGATTTTATGTAAACAATTTATTACTACAATAATTTTTATTTCAGCCTTTGAGGCAGTTTTGCTAAATTGTTTTCAGAAAATTACTAAACGAAAAAACAAAGCGACTATTTTGAAGTATTATCTTAATCAAAAGTGAGCGACAATGCACCTAAGAAGAAATATTAATTAAACAATATTAATCTCAATTATAACGTCTTACGTTTATATCTCTCAGAAATAGAAAAATTCCTTTAACCTTTCTTTATACATAATACCCTTTACAAATATCGCCATTACTCAACCAAAGTTGTATTAAATTAAAAATATTATAGGAGTAATTTCGCTGATAACCTAATTAAAAGTAGATAGTTTTTATTGTACACCACTGTTTGCCTTCGTATTTTGAAAAAGATTATTCACCAGTTTGCGCACGCGCCGTAAGGGCAATCATCTCAACCTCTTTTAACAAACGAAACACATTCAAATAATACAAAAACATAAAAAGGGTAGTAAAAAAAAAGGGTGCAAAATACCCCGCAGTTCGTGGCTTGATACTTTTTTACGTTTATCTCCCGTCCCGGCTGTTATGACTGAACGATTCTCTTTTGCCCTGTAAACCATTAACTCCATCATACAGACTAACAAACCCTACAAAAAATGCATTGAAAAGAAAAAAAATGAGAAAAGTAGTCGACATAATAAACAATCCGACAAGCGCGTTGATTTGACGTTTGACGTTCGGCCGCGATATCGCGTGCTCGGCTCTGCTCGGCTCTGATCGGCAATGCTCGGCTCGGCGAACGTGGGATGGAACGTATGTTCATTGTGATCGGTCAAATCGTTAGCGTTAGCACGTGGTTAGCACGTTTTTAACTACGTCGATAGTTATCTGTGATTGAGCTCCTGTTTAGCCTATTTTAGCGTTCAGCGTAAATACGAACATTTCATATTTGTAACATTCATTACATTTTTGTAATATCGTGTTCTTTCTTCCCACCTTAACTGACTAAAAATCAAAAGACAACGTAAAACCATTGAAAACAAATCTTTTTATTTTTAACCTAGAATCGATCATGAAACCTCCACCCTGCGAGACCAGCGTCAAAACCCCATGGCTTCCATAACTTGCCAGTGATTTGCCAGTGTTATTTTTACATTCAAAATCATATTACCTACGTAGGTATATTCAAAATTGTTAATTTTGCATTAAAAATTGTTCAAAGTTAAATTTACTTCTGCTGGAAGTTTGTTTTGTTCTATCAAATTCTGGCAAGAGAAAACTTGCTGCATGTTATAAAGTTGCCAGCATGAAAGCTTATTTCTAAGTTCAGAGCTACATTATCTTGTCTCTCTCTATTTACCTAATACTGAGCTTTCTCCTAAATCAATTAACAGAGACAGTAATACTAATAGAAAGGTTGACTTTAATCGAATTAGCTAGTAAAGTCAATTACCACCTACCTGTGTGAATTAGATAACGCGTTTATGTTTATTAAAGCTCTTACATGTTTACTCTTGTACTTTCATTTTTCTTTAAATAATATACAATGAAATCTTCACAATCTTACGGTAGTTTTGTACAAATACTTAAATAATGTTTGATGCAAGTACGAGTACTGTTGTAATGTCGCAAGGTGGCACAGTAGTGACATAGCGGTTTTTGTATCTTGAGATATATCTATTTTTATTCTAAATGTGATTTTCTTGGCGGATCACTGTTTTCAATCTTTCTTGGCCTCATACCGATGCACATACGTACATGTTTTTTGCTTGCTTATTTGCTTGCCTATTTTACAAGGCATCAGGTTCTCGGCGTCCTGGACGTCCACTGTTGACGTGGAGCCGACTTGGGAGGATGAGCGGGAACTGGCCGCCGCACCGATCGCTTGGCTTGGAAGCAGTTTGTCAAATCCATATGCTCCACATAGGGAGGGGTTATGGTATTATGATGATAATGATTATCTTCCTTATTATTTGGGTAGTTTAATATAGGAAATAACACAAGGATATTCCATATTGCACGGGAAAAATATTATATGTTTACCTAAGGAAATTAAATGCTTTTCCCTTTTAATTTCATAAACTAACAAGACGCTAATTATAATAGCAGAATGTAATAATAACCTTCCCCTAATATTTGTCTTTGCTACCCAATTTGCTCTGTATTCGCAGTGCGGGTTCACAAGAGACACGAGCTATTCCTACAGTCCTGACGATATTCGGGAAAGCGTAGTATGAAAGCAGCGTTTGGACTGTGTTTTTAGATAATACTCGGAGCGTGTTCTGCAATCAGAAACACCTGTCGCTAAAGAGATAACTGAGGGAAGGGGCTTCCTACTAAAGTTTCTCTTATATCAGGGGTCGATAAACAGCGGATTGCGACCCTTTGCGAATTGTTCATTAAAACCAGCTTTTCCAGCGTCTTATAGTATACAACTCTCCCTTATCCGAACCCAATGGTCCATAGGGTACTGCATTGGTACATTGATATCTCAACAGAGACAGAGAAACTCTAGAAACGAATGTGGATTATCTTGACGTTTACAGGGCTTATGACTTGTCTTTGGCTGGGTTATGTGGCCACTTGTTTGTTACAACATTCGTCATTCCGCCCATCACGACAAATTTTTGAAGTTCTATTAGTATGAAACTTCACAGAACGTTTCACATTTGAATACATTTTCTACAAGTATTTTTTGTACTCTTAACTATTAATAACTCTCAGTAACTTAAGTCAGTTTTCAGTTAGTAGAACAATTTCATCGCAATATTTACCTACTTGTACAGAATTTTTTTTTTCATAAGTTTCAAAAAAAAATAAAATTATGTCGTGATGATGAACATACATAAACTTTTAAAATAGAACACGTTTTTTTTAACATCGAAAGACATTTTCTGAAAAAAAATTGTCTTTACGAACTTTCTCATACAAGACATAAATAAATAATTAAAGCTTCGTTATTAATAAAAGTGATCTAAGTAGTAAGTTGTATTATTCTATTCGCAGAAAAGTCAGCCAACCCCTGCATTAGATAATACCAAACTGTTGGGGAAAGAGATATTTTTGCGACTACCAGAGGACTAAATAAGTTTATGTTCGCTCCTGCCCGAGAGGTGTCGGAATGTTTGTGAAAAACTTTTATTAAATTATATTCATACCAGAACAAAATGGCTGACTCGAGTAAAGAAGCCTAGTAGTTATTTTGGAAGGAAAATATAATTAGAACATTCTGCCGCTAAGCAGGTTGTCACATATTTTTTACTTATGGTAATATTGTAGATGGTAACTATTGTATTTATGTGTAGGGGATAACCGGGCAACGCAGATAGCCATAATAGTCACCATCATATCGCACTATACTGCACTAATTCTTAATTATTGGTCAAAAATGAACTGAGAATACCACGTTATAATTTACATTGACCACCATATATCTGTCCAAGAAACATGTTTCTATATCTTTCCTATGCCTATGACAGGATCTTGAACTTACAAATCATAATACTAAAATGCATAGTTCCAAAAGAAATAACAAAAGATTATCACAATATATTATTTAACTATGTCGACGTCTTAATCTGTGGAAAATCTATGCAAATGGAAAATAATGACAAATCATTTCCTTGACGATGGGCACAAAATAAAAATATCACACCCGATTGAGACAAGATTAGTTTCAGCTTCGGCAGGTAAACTATAACGGGAAAAGAACATTGGCGTGTGTTATTCCAAATTTATTTAATCGGCTTCCAAAAAGTATTTATGAAGAATTTTATTTTGTAAGATTTAAAAAAAACATTAAGACCCTCTTATAGGGCACACAGTGATTGTTATGCAACGCTACCTACTTAAAATAAGAATATACTTTTAATGTTAGATACTAATTGTGTAATAAAATTAGAAGAAAAAACAAGTTGGTATTAATATGTAATGTAACCCGCTGACAAGCCCCGGCTTTGCGAGAACAATAAATACATTTATGCATTGTCTATAAAATATGTATATTTTAAAATTTAAAAAATAATATTTTTTTAAAACATATTTCCCTATGAAACAGTAGGAATTGAAATAAAATCAGTTTTTTGTCATATTATAAAAGTTGACTTTTTTGAGGAAGTGTAGTTTAGAATTCACGGTGCGATATAAATATTAACTACATTTAACTAATCTACAACAACAGAAAGCTTTCAAATGTCTGAATTTCACCAATAGCGCATCGTTTATTAGTTTTGTAGAATCTTTGTTAACTCTTTAATTTTGTTACTTTAATGTCCCATAGAAACTGTAATTTTGTAATGGCACAGTTCGTACAAGTAAATTTGTTTTTATTTTCATAAGTCCATTATCATTAAGATACTACATATAATTGTTTGAATAAAGAAAAACACTTAACATTTACAAATATTTTGTCAAAGTTGATAAACGTGTTATTTAGAATGAGAGATTTATTAGAATTCTTCCCCGGGAGACTGCCATTACCCCTTTTTACCCTACATAATTTGAGGCCATACGCCATACGTGCCAAACAACTGTACAATTTTTCAGAATATCTACTGTTGATTTCAAAAGACTTTTTTGGGGCAGATTAATGTAAGTATTATTTATGTTATAAGCGAATTAAATTGTTTTTACTTAACTCCCGTAGGAAGATAAATCGAAAATAACTTGACACTTAAATTGTGGAAAATAATTGTAATTAATTACTTTAAATGAAATACAAAAACATTTTACGTAGAAACTACTACTACAAATTTTTTTTCCGCATCCAATGGTGCTCATTACCTATCTTCAAAGTTTGAAATTCTATAAATCCTAAATAGTTATGTATTTCTCATCCAGGGATTCATATTTTGCTTCCCGCCTTAACCATTAATCCGTCCTCCTCCCCCTTCCCCCCCGTTCCAACCCCTCCGCTCCGTCTCGTTCCCACAGCGTGGCTTAGGATACCGTCACTTTACGCGGCATTAAATACATTTTAACTAAAGTAAAATTTCTTCACTTACAAGTGGAATTAAAGGCTCTTGAGTCTTGCGGGGATTATACCCCTCCCTTTTCCTCCCCCCCACTTCTATCGTTCTCCGCAGACCTAGGGTATATAAAGAACAGCCTCTGTGAAGGGAAAACAATCACTATTTCGCATTAGCAGAGTCAACAAGGCTCTCGGTACGTTTCCTCGAGTATTATTGTTTTATTGTAATTCCGCGGAATATTCGTAGGAATGCTTTTACAAGGGGTAGTAAAATAATGATTTACCAACATTCTTTCAGAAAGTCAATGGGCGCTATCAAAATAAACAATTTAACTAAATGAATAACTATCACGCTATTTCTCTGGAGCGGTAGGCAGAAAGGATAGAACTCCTCCTCACTTTGTCCTGGCACACTTCTTGTGCACACACGTTGATTATTCCGACATCTCACATGTCCACTTTAACGGACTTATACTTGATCAGCCTATCTCGTATTCTACATCTAGTTACACTTTTCTTTTAAATCACAAATGACTATAATTTATTTTTGAAAAATTAAGAATGTAGACCATAGAGCAGACTTGGGGATAGGCGGAGAAGTCAAAACGCCTCACCAATTTTAATTTACTATCATCAAAATTTCACCGCTTTCTTCTCATTCTCTTCGCATTTAGTTTAAATTTTTCATATGGCACCCAAAAGGTGAATATGGTATTTAGTATGAAAGTTCCAAATAATTTAATCTTTTCATTTAATCCATCACTGAATCAAAAACCAATCTAGATAAGTTCTATTAAAACGGCGTTCTATAAATACTCCGAGATGTTTTACCAAAGGGAATGTGGTATTATGATGCGGGTAACTACCCCAAGTTTACAGATACCACACAATTTCTGTACATCTGCGGGTTGTTAAGTTTGTCAGTTTATGGACCCTTATTTGAATAGACACCCGTTTTGCATATAACATATGAAGGCGGACAGAAAAATATTACTTTTTTTATAGTGGCATAAAAATACTAGATTATAATTTTAAAAAACATGTTTATCTCTGCCAATTTTTTTAAATAAAAACATGTAATATGTTACATACACTAATTGAAATGTGAAACAATTTTTGGGACCATTTGTAGCAATTTTATCGAGTTCCTTAACCCTCTTGATTTAAGCTTAGACGTTCTCTGCATAATTTATACTATATGTGTAAAAGCGAGTCGCTCATATATATGTCACGCGATTATTCAGACAACTTATATACATACTTAATCAAAACAAAATCTTCGGTATTTAAACCTTGCCTATAGCTGTAGATGCTAAATAAATGTATGTGCTAAATAAAACAGCACATTAAAAAATATGGTATTGTACATTTTCACTAAAAGTATTTTAGGAATCTCTTGTAAATTGTTATTTGTTCGTACTTCCTTTTAAGAATTTTTAACAGTTATATTGTTTAATAGATATTTTGATGCGTGACTTTATCACTACCAACAATACACAAAAGGTGGCTTGAGGTGGGATCTTGAAGAGAAATCTCACATAATCATTTTGTAAATATTTTCTTTTATTGTATTTCTGTAAACTTTAACACGAAATATAACAAATAAAATCTTCTAGTGCTTAGTAAGATGATGTGCACTGAATTCAAACGAAGTTAGTACCGTTTGACATATCCGTTTTCTAAATCACCACTCAGCCCGAGCTGCTATTTGTAATGTTTAATGGAGGAAAACCATCCTCTGGAATATTTAATTGAATGCATTAATATTACACATGGAACTGCATTATGCAACAAGATTAACTTCAGACTTAACTCACGCGGGTTGTACATGAATACTTTAGTACAGGTGTGGTCAAGACGGGGCCCGCGGACTGTACGCGGTCCGCGAAAAACTGAAGTTCTATTTTTGTAATGCTTATTGCTTTGACACATTGAAGCTTTTTATCTCACATATTATACTGATGGTATGAATCATGTAACACATGAAAATAACTACTCCAAAAATTATATTGCTTTGTTTCGGCTTTGTTTTTTTTTACAACCTGTAACCATATAATATTTAGCACGAATTTGAATGCAATAGCAATCTTAAATTTATGAGCACTTGTACAAACATTTTGCAGCGCTTTAAGCGGCCCCCGGCTTTACAAAGTTGGACAACACTGGCTAAGATAACTATGAAACATGTACTGAAAATTTAAACTAGCATCTCTTGACTCTTAACCTAACTTTACTATGTTCCTTGCGTAGAAAATTTATAATACAAGACATGGAGAGTAAATAATATGTACATATATAGTGTACTATAAAGGTAAATTGTTTGCACCTGTAAAATTAATAATAACCTAGTTAATATTTCCTAATAATATTACGTTTATAAATTTAGGTTTTGATGCCTGATGTTGGTTAAAATAACCAAAAAAACAAAATAAATAATGAAATATGGATATTTTAACAAAAAGCATCCTCTAGAGTCCTGGCAAAGACGCCGTACTTAGACCACGGAGGTTCCAAGTTAGATTAACATTAAGCACTTTATCATTTTGAAAATTACAGGTCAAAAGACTGGATGTTCAAAACATTATTACAACTACTCTGAAATCATGTTTTTGCCTCAGCTTTCACTAAATAAACTATTGTAAAAATTACTGCTAAATCCGGAATTATATTAGAGACACGCTTCCCCCACCACCGATCCTAGGCCAATTGGGACATGTCTAATATAATCATTTTCATACTAAATGTATGAAATCGATTCCTAACCCACGCGTTGCGACACGCGGCGTGGCTCTAATATAATTCCGGCTTAATAAACAACTCTGATAGAAAGTTGTTCTAGGTATCAAAAAATACGTCTAAGATTGTGGCGAATATTTTCAATCCATGATTATAAAATAAACTAGCTATGACTAATGGCCGACAAGGATGATCAGACGAGTGCGACAAGACTCTCGTTCCGGCACCCATTGACGGAAGTGTCCCAATTTATACCAATTTTCACGTTGCAAGTCCAGCCAATTAGTTTTTATTGCGAGTAATTAGAGCCGCGCGCCTTTATTGCCGCGATTCCGGCCGAAACTTTCGTCGGATGAAGCCGTACGTGGCCGCTCGTGTTCGGGGTCCTTTTTTCACTTTTTACTTATCAATACATTGTTTAAGAAAGTTTTTTTTCGTAAATTTTTTTGTAAAATCGCAAAAATTATTTATTAAAATGTGTTATCTCTGCAATTCATTTTGAATGAACAAATTAAAATGTAATTGTTTAAAATTCTTACTGATTTTAATTTTAAATATACATCAGCAATTAATTTAATAAATCAGTACCTATTACCCACCTTAAATGCTATCTTCGAAGTTTTGGTTTCCGGAAAATTTTTAAATAAAGGACTATCTTATGACAATTGCACATTATCCGATTCATAATTTTTGTTTTTTAAGCCATTTTCGCTTAAAAATATAAAACGAGTTTTTTTTTTAGGTAGATAATTAATTAATTATAATAAACGGCACTTAGTGCCTTTGTATTGACAGAGTTATTTGTGCAAGTATTGACAGAGTAATAGGATTAGGAGGAGTAGGAGAGATTCGATCAGGTGATCTCTTGACTCATAATTACGACGCTACTACACACATATATCAAAAACAATTAATATTTCATATTAAATTTATTTTTTTTTTTAAAATCAGTAAGTACCTACCTAATCGTTGTTTCATAATGAAACCGTAAGTACCAAATATATAATACAATTTTTGTTTATTTAGCGAGAAAGTCTGTGAAAACAACAAATTTCTCCCTCACCCTTTTACACAAAATACAATATGGCGAAAAATAGCGCCTCGTGACAATATGCAGAAATTCATAATTTTTAATGACTACGGGCTACTACTGAAAAGAAGGCCATTTTTTTAAATGGCCTCCCGACCTAATGCGTTTTTTGTGCCACTGTCATTGTGTCAGCTGTTATTTTTTCATATTAACGTCACTCGTCTCTTATGAAATTGTCTGCAAAATTTATCACGTTTATGAATACAATACCGTATTTTTTTACAGCCATTAAAAACGAGAGTGAAAATTTCGTTTAACTCAGCTAATGAAAGGAGTGAAATGTTTCCATATTCCTGTTTATAATGGAATGTTTCCTTAAAGGTCACTTTTAATAAAACAGAAATGAAACGAATCGTAGAAAATAAATTGTTTTTTCGTGAAAGTGAAATATAAAAAAAGAGGTCTCTCAAATTGCGATATCATTATATTTTTTCTAACTGAGGCATATAATTTCAAAATTTTTACATTGTTTTATCATTTATATTACTCGCGGAAATCTTTCTTACAAAATTATTCTAAATAAGTAGATTTTTTGATGTTAATTTTCTTGATTAGTAAGTTCTAACATCAGTGTATCACAATTTGATTTCAACTTTTATCGTAGTTATTTCCAAATTAATAATTGTAATCGTCTAATAAATTCCTATAATACTTAGGAATACTTGCTTCCATTTATAACGTCGCAAATATTGCGTTCAAAGGTATTGAAATGAACTGTTATCTACACGTGTGAGTATGTTTCTGTCAGCCTTCTGTAATAAGGTCGGTGCTGTATAAGTTTTGTGATTGGACAAGACCCAAGAAGGCTTTCTTCGCAGCGGACCTTAAACGCGATCAATTATGCACATTTATGATAGCCCCGGGCTTCGCACCTCGCTCAGCCAAACATGGGGAGGGAAATGAAGGAATGACTTTCAACCCTTAAGTGTTACTGTATCGCCTACAACTCGGAATTACTGCCTACCTCCTTGATACTTTACCTTCCTGGGCTTATAGCTCTTTCTCTGTCTTCATCCTTTACTCTGTCTTCATCCTTCTACTTCTGTCTTCATTCCTCCTTTTCTGTCGTCATTTTTCTTTAACTCTGTCCCGTTCTCCTCGTTTTATCGCTATCCTTAGGTTTATTCTTGACTCCTTAGGTAGCCATATTTTTCTTATCGCTCGGACGCTCCTTTGGTCATATATTTTACGTATCGGATATAGGCTTTGATTTTATTTATTTTATTTTATTTTTTATTTTATTTAACCACCTCAACAGGCCAGGAGGCCCAATTACAGAGGGGAACAACGTCACAAACACCCAGGCTTGAGAAAAATCACTTGCAATTTTTGTGTGTTTCACGGGAATCGAACCCGGAACTCTGACTGATATTGATTATGACTGATTCAAAATAACACGTATATACTGCAATTTTCACCAAACCTACACAATTTTTTACAAACTTTTCCTTAAAGTAAAAGTAAGTTTAGCTTTTTAACCTTTTTGGTACTAAAAAAATTCCTAAGAAAAATAAAACGGTATATTTTTACACTTCAAATATTCAAGCTTTTTTGCCCTTTTGTAATACCGTTTCAATGGAATAAAAAAGCAAGCTGGGAGTTTTGGGACATAACACTTTGAATATATCAACGTAAAATTTATACTTACTTGGGTTGATATTATTTCAGTTTTTATAATATATTAGTAAGTGTAGGACTGATTCATACTTTAAAAATATTATTAACACTAACGATATGTTTGACAAACTAATGCACTGTTCAAACATATTAAGTAAAAAATATATATTTTCCCATGTATAGCTTTGATCTTGAATCAAAGTAAAATTTGTGCTTTGTTGTTTCCAAAAAAATACCTTATTGATCAAGAAATCAAATACTCAAGTAATGAAAAAACTAAAAAAGAAACAAGGGAAAATATTTCAGGCAGAAAAGCGTAATATTCCCCACGCTCCGAACTTTTGGCAAGCCTGAGAGCTTACGTACAACTTGCGAAGATTTCTCAAAGCTTTAATGTCGAAGTTCACGTCAATAATGAAAGCTATGTTTGCATATCAGAACTTAATAAAGTAATGGAAAAGTTTCTTGTTACTGAGTGGCAAACGTGATCCTGTTGCCCTGGTCTCTCTATCCCCCGGGACCCTCCAATATAATAAATCATGATTCAAAGCAGAATACAATTTTCTTTTTGTTTGTGAGAAGGGCGACTTTGCGTTACATTGTACCCTTTGAAGTCAGAATGTACGTAAATTTGTCGTTATGCCACTTTGGAATAAATATCCAGACTTGTGAAGTGGTCAAAAAATAAGGCTTTGAATTCTTCGTAACTTACATTTTATTATTAAATAAACCTTTGTGAGACGTATTTTCAGTGAGATACCGAATATGAAAAATGAAGAAAGATTGAGATTGTATTTGCAAAATAAGGAACAATAATGATAAAACATTGATCGTAAGTAGAAATCGTGTTCCTCTTAATAAAGTTACCTTAATAATTATTGTGCTACTGCGGTACATAAAACTTACTAACTTTTTCATGAATTACTTTTTTTAAATTAGGTGCAAATGAACATGAATTTATGCACACATTACTCTTTGTGTCACAATTAAAGGCACTCTGTACATCATAATAAATTTTCATTTCAAATACATATTTAATTTTTTTTAATCACCTCAACAGGTTTGGCCCAATTACAGAGGGGAACAACGTCACAAACACCCAGGCTTGAGAAAAATCACTTTTGATTTTTGTGTTCTCACCGGGAATCGAACCCGGAACCTTCGTATCGTGAGTCCAGCGTCTTAGCCATTACGCTACGGAGGCCGCCAATAATAGTACCTTAATCACAAAAAAATTGAGAAAAAAAAATCAAGACAATATAATTAATAAATATTAAACAAAGTTCAAGTTTTTACCACTAAGCCAGCCAGTTCAATTGCAAAACATCACCGAATCTTAAAAGGTTTAACTCAACCTTACCTTCGACTTTGTAACAAAGAAATTAATCTATTTAAGTGCTCAAATACCCCGTGAGTTGCCATTTTGCTTCAAGTACAGAAACACATTTGAAAGAAAGGAGACAGGATACCTGTGAAACTTTGTAGGTAAGATTTACTGCCTCCTAGGGTTAAATTGATAACACATGTACGGAAACTAAAAGCGCCCCAAAAATGAAAGGGAGGGGTGTGAGTGTTCCCTTTACGGTTTCCATGGCAACCTGAAGTTTGGCAGGGCAGAACTTTCCAAATGACCAGCAAGTATAATAACCTCCATTACTTTCTAGATTGAGATTGTACACTCACAACGCCCGAGTTCAGTAATAGAAAAAACGGCCGACTATAAGATGTTAAAATAATAGATTTAAGGTCGCTATCGTCTTAGTAATACTTTTATACATAAATAAGTTTAACGTTAATATTTATTTCTCGCTACGACTGTGGTCAAATTTTATGTGCAACATTTTGAATGTGTAAAAATTCTTGTAGACAAATTACTGGATTATACCCGTAAATTATAATATATATTCCCGGGTATAATCCAGTAATTTGTCTACAAGAATTTTTACACATTCAAAATGTTGCACATAAAATTTGATTTATTTGTTTATAACGGACAAGTCCATTTTAACATTTAACATTTTAATGTAGGATGGATAATTTACGGGTATAATCCAGTAATTTGTCTACAAGAATTTTTACACATTCAAAATGTTGCACATAAAATTTGATTTATTTGTTTATAACGGACAAGTCCATTTTAACACATAAAAAAGCATATATTTAAAAGCAGGAAATAAAGCGACAGAACATTGTAGATAAGTAAAGCTAATAGACAATAAAAATTTGGACACACTTAAGACAGGATCGGGTTTACTTCGGTAAATATTTAAATCTTAATACACTTACACTGAAGGAGTCCAGATCCCGTCTTGAGTTTACAATACGACTTAATCGAGACATGGTTGTATTTGATACAATGTTTAAAATTTTGTATTAAGCGTTATAGTATACTGTCGCTTGGCTTGGAGGTAGTTTGTGGAATCCATATGCTCCACATAGGAAGTGGATATGGTATTATGATGATATTGTACTCGTATAATAACATTTGTCTACCTTATGATCTGAAATTCAAGGTTAAAAACCACAAGAATTTAATTTGTAATTTTTTATTTTTTTTAAATAAATGTTGTATATATTTTAGAACAATTTATTAAAAATCGTTTCATGACGTATAAGCAACGTTATTCATTAAAATGAACTAAATTGTATTATTAGATTGTTAATTATGGGGAAACTTACATTTTTTTTAAAGATCACATTGATTTTAGCTTGCGGTAATACGGATTACGTAAGTTCGTTTCCGTTTTGGTAAAGCTATCTCTACCCGAAAAGAAAATACAAAACTTTGTAATCTCGAATCCCGATATCGCATGTTAGGGAAGGGGAAAGTGGCGGAGGGTGCGATGGTAAAATACTAAAGGGGGTGGGTATTACAAGTGGGATAAGGTAGAATAACAGTGAATTAAGGAGCTCTGTGATGCTGGAGAAAGATGTTCAACCCCAGACTACATAGTCAGATGTCCGACTACCAACCCCCTGCCTTGCCCTAATCCAGAAATGAATAGTATTTTATTTTAGATTTAAAAAATCAGAGAAAAAAGTGCCAGTTTATTTTGCATGACCAATAACGGGTTTTGAATATCTCTCATATCTCTTATACTACTACTTTCCCTTACCCGCACCCAATGGTGCATAGAACTTTGCATCGGTACACCAAGTGCAGTGTATCTTGATATTTTTATTACATGAAGATAAGATGACCAGTCATACGCTACAGTACCAGTCCAGGTTTCACACCTAAAATATTAATATGAAAAATAACATAAAAATAAATATTTCATGATGACCCCCTACGGGAATCGAACCTGCGACCACCGCGCGCACGGTAGCCAAATGCGTTACCATTATGCTAATCTCACATACAATAGGTGTAAAGAATTACTGCAAAAAAAATCTTAGCAATTAGTGGGTACTTGCAGTTTATCATGCCATGTCTTTTTTGGCATTCCTAACATCTATAGCCAGATAAACTCGTATCATAAACTATTTTAGCTGTTCTTTCATCCATAATTTTACAGCGTATTATTACCTATTTATACATTTTTATTTTTAAGACACGGTTGGATCACCTCAGTTCTGAATATTCCGTACAATACAGATAAGATAGCAAAGATAATGAAATTCGGGCGAAGGTAACAATGATGCCAGGGGATTATGAAAACCCTTTACAAATTTATATCGTCATAAATATCCCAGTTGTAGCAGAATTTTGGCAAAGGGTCCACTCTGGAACACCTGTTCCCGGGTATAAATCTGGAGAGTATATTTACCATGGAAATTTCGTTTGCATTATTTATCAAATTTATATCAAATTCTCTGCAATTTTGATACTGAAAGCATATTTTTTTCTATTAATCTGGGACAGACAGACAGCCGGATTAGTAGGTCTAGATTTATTGTATCTATTTAATGTATTTCCTTAAACCTTAGCTTTCGACATAACTACCCGAGTAATCTATTTCGGAAGATTGGCGGTCACTTGACCAAACAATCGTAGTCCTCAATTTTCTCTAAACAGCACTATTAATCAATTTTTTACACATTTAACCTATGTCTTCCACATATTTTTTGTACCTACTTCTTCTTACCTATTCTTTAAAATACGTAATAATTTTTTAGAAAGAATAAAATACATTATTTAAAAAACAAAACGATATATACACGTATGTTTGTATGTTTATCATACAGCATGGTTGTGAGTTTTTCCGTTAAAAATTAATTGTATTAATCGTAATTATTTTGCGGGTTATTTTCTGGATTTTAATATTGTGAAAACGTATTGGCTCAAAGTAGCGGCCATATTGAAATATTTCAGTGTCGTTTCAGTGTTCAGACACAGTGAAATCCCGGAACCAAATCGCCCGCTAATGTCCCAGATAAGCTCTGATCGACCCAAATAATCGTCCATACACGTAATATATCGCGTTATTTAATCTCTGCATTTGCGAGCACATTCTAATGTCAAATTTGCCACAGGCGCAATACGTTTAAACCACTAGAATGGATGTTCGCTAACTGCCACATAATTAGGAACCGGATTTAACATTAAAAGTATCTAATTACCGGGATTCAACTTTATGAAGGATTTTTTAAAAAATGCTTAGCACTTTCTTCAATAGATGTCAGATAGGTAGATGATAACTCTAATGCGAAATGTCGCGAGTCGAGTCGACTAACTACATAGTATAATACGTACTATATACAAGTTTCAAAAAATATCAGATAATTGGCGGAACGGAGAGTATTGTAAAACGTCATGTTGCCATTCAGAGGATGAGAGGTGATAAGACCTGTAAACGCCTAGATATTCATATTCCTCAGAGCTTCTCTCTGTGTTCTGTATAGATGTATCAATAGTTATTGATGAATATGTAATACATTATGTTTTGTTCTTAATATATTGTGTTTCCTATTATGATATTGAACATTCAAAAAAATTATTTTGTTTTTATCTTTATCTCTTTTATCAAATTTTGAGTAAATTTGTTATATCAGCTTCGTTTGTTTTATCTTTCAATTTCTCCACAAACATTACTTTTAGCCTAATTCCTGGGGCTACCCTTATCAAAATAAACCCTTTCAATTATGTTTTTTCCTGAAATAAGTATTATTTACATCCATTGTGCAAAAATACTTTTGGTACGTAAACACTTATTTTCACATAATTAAGAGTAAACACTTATTTTCACATCATTAACATATCTATTGGCAAAGGTTATGTTATTTACAATGAAACTGTATAAAAATATCTCTGGTTTAAAAGAAAATTAATACCTAGGTAAGCGGCTTATTTTTGTTTTTTTAACGAAAAACCACTAATTAAAAGTTTATAAAAAATCTATTTCTGTAATACTTTTTTGTGTTGAAAGTTCTTTTTTCCTACTTAATATTCAAATAGGAGGTCACTGAATAAACCCAGTAATGGCAATATTGCGTAATATTTACAAATATAAACTTATCACCGATTTATCCCGATAATTTGCAAGTATTTGGCATTGCAGTATTATTTTGACCAATAACTAAATTCATCGCTCTTAAACACTGATTCATAAACATGTAGTTATATTTACAGTCTATGTCTCGCGTTGTTTCCGGTAGATCTTAATTCGCCTACAAAATGAACAAAACCGATTGCCTTTCGGTCTGCGCGCTCCGCCTACGCGACTACCCTAGGTGTAGTTAAAATGGGACGCTCAGCTTTAAGCTCATACGTTCTAGTCAATATATATGTGCTGCTAGCAAAAATTTTAGTGTAAACAATTATGTGTGATAAATGTTTACTTTCCATCAGTTTTTTCTTGCTTTTCATGTCATCTCAGGAACGAAGCATGTTTCATAAAAGTATAAAAGGTAATAAAACATTTTTGTGTTTTTTTGGCCATAAATTTTTCAATTATCACGAGGCGGAAAAAAAAATGCTAGCTTATGTACTATGTTTCTATAGCACATGCCGCACTTTCTTTGGCTATTGCTGCAATTAGGAATCTCTGCCCTGGAAAAGTTTTCTGCAAACTGAAGAGCTTTCTTGGAATTCCACTTAGAGCCCTCGATTTCTCCATTAAAGTACATTAAGACACCTTTCTGTTTTTTCTTTATTTTTATCCGGTTTCATCGACTACTTTACAGACAGTTAAAATATTGAGTTAACTGAAACTCTTCTTTTTATTGAAGATTGGCTAAAGCTTCTAGCATAGAAATAGAGTTTTAATATTCCAAAGCTTAAAGTTTTGTAGTTAATACTTCGTTTACTGTTTTTGAAAAATAAAGTCATTCCTGTAAATCATATTACTGAAGTTGTTTTTTTCACTGTTAGTCGACAAAATGAAATTCATGATTTGACACCATTACCACGAAAATTAACTTATTTTTGGCGTAAAAACATATAAAGTATAACGTAAAGTTTTCGTAATTGATCCTTACCGGGTCCTGTGCTGATTTTATGTTTTTTTTGTATTATTGATATAAAATAGATTTTATTTATTTTTTATTGTTGTTATATTGAGCACATGTAAGGCCTTTTGAAGGAGCTTAATTTATTTTCTTGCGTTTGAAAATTTCGATATACCTTCTCTTTAAAATAAATAAAACTAATTATTTTTCTAATTATTTTATGAAGATGAAGATTGTAAAACTACGTGTGTTTAAAGTTTTAATATATTACATTATAAGTAGGGTCTTCTCAGATTACGAAAATACATCTAAATCTATCGCTAGTACACATCAGTGGTTAACCTGTCCAGCGTAATCTGAATATGAAGAAGATTTATTGCTTAAATAATCCGTCTTCATCTTGTCCTCGATGAATTATGTCATATCAGAAGATATGATCATGATATTTTCTATGCATCAGATATTTTAGATTAATTACTTTATTCTGTCAATGATATATATATTTTATATTAAATTGATTATTTAAATCCTTTGTTTATGTAAATTTTATTTCTGAAAGGTATTTTCGATAGGTATTATTTTCAGCTGTTCTAAAAACGTGGTTTCTTTTACCAGAGGAAATATAAACGTTAATATTATAAAAACTATTACGGCTCTCCTGTATTTGATTTCTGTTTTATTTCTGTCTCACAAGAGTTCTCAGAAATAATTTCGCATGGCATTTTTTATTTACAAAGGTCAAATTATTATCTATCCAAGAAATAACGTTGTCATATCAAGGAAATCTTTTGATTTAAAAAAAGTTGAGATGCTCGGTTTATTTCGGCCTTACTGTCCCTTTATCTTTGTAATTCTACCCTTCAATCATGTGTCCGATCCACCCTCCTGGCAGAGAAACCTCTATACTACCCTCTCCTCTACCTGCCTCTTACACAATACATGTACTGAATTTCGGAACCAATTCAATTTCCCATATTGCGACCTGTAATTTTATTCTCCGTAAGTATTTAGTTGTAAAAAAGAATTTAAAAGCCGGCCTTTTTGGAAAAAACGATATTAAATCCGTTGCTTGATTGAGTGGAATTTTATAACTTCTTTTCAAATAAGTAGGTATAACATAAATAGTAGGTATAAATAAAGAAATAAAATGAAAGTATATTTATTTTTAACTTTTTTGCTTATAAAAACGATCGATTTATTTTAATTGGAATGGTTTTTTACTAGTCCATCAGATGAAAATATAATCATAAAGAAATTTTGGGGTTCTTTTTCTTTCACTTAAATTGTTTTTTAAATTATATGAATAAAATTCCTCTTCATTTATAATTTCAAATATTTTTAACATAACTGTTTATTTTTTTATCACGTCCAAAAGGAATGTGAGTGAGAAAAAGGATTAATTCAAAAAAAATATTAAAGGAAGGATCTTTCTTCTGAATAAGCATTCTTATATGGATTTGTCACTGTTTTGTCGGTCTGTTAAAAATCACGTGACACATTTTAAATATCTTCTAAAACCGATTGGAATTTTTCACAAAATCTACCAAAGCGTAGCGGATCTCTTAGTGAAAAAAATCCAATCATTCCACTTTTCCATGAATAATGTAAAAATGTTTTTGAATGGTTTGAGGCAGATTTTAAAAGATAAATTTCTCCAAAAATATATTTATTTTTACATAAATACGATTGCGAGCATCATCTGAATGTTAATCATGCCTTTCCGCTGGGAAGCTTATGTCTCGGAATATCTTTAAATCGCGGTTTTCTTTAGGATGTACATTTAATCTAGAAGTTATATTAAGTTTTAATGTGAAATTACTCCGAAAAGCAAATTATGCTGAAATTTGTTTTCGATCGAAATTTGATACTAACTTAGCACCCTAAAGCGTGTTTTATTGGATAGTAAGACTTGCAGCTAGAAACAAGAGCTGTTTAAATTATAAATATGAAATTCGTATGACATGTGTCAAATAAAATATTTAATTAGACGCAAGTCAAACAATCAGGGGGTTCTTAAAAATATTAAATAATAAAAGATGTCAAGTATTTTATTAAATGCATTTTCCTTCTAGTGATCACAATAAAATATATAAATTCAATATAGTCTACCTGCATACTATGAAACTCAAAGCGCACTCTTATATAGTTCACCCAAAATTGCTAAATCTATTATGAAGTATTGAAATATTAGTATACCGTGTCATGATATTTCATTATTTGTTAATAAAAACAAAATAAAGTAATTTTGGGGATACAAGAGAACCGTAATGATATTTACGTAACAAAACAGGATCCAAAACGAACCAGCTATTGTGATCAAATCTAAATAAAGAGGGATTTTGAGATCAATGGGAAGTTTCCCCTTTACACTGTTACGATGGATATTTTAAAGGCTGTGTTCCATGTTGGGTATATTTTTCGTGATTTACGAGAGTATTTGGAAAGGTTTTATGCGTTTCGTTTTAAATGAATATCGGGGTAAGTGAAATGCTTAAAATAACGGTTGTAGCTGCCAAAAGGGATGATAGGTTCTTGTTCGCATCTCCAATTTTACCGCTCTCCAAAAGTTCCAAAATAAAAATATTATTTTCCTTAATACTATCATAATGAAGCTCAAAAATATCATTGTAATAGAGAACTTGATCTATGAATCTGAAATAAGTAATATGTTTTTTTTTTTTTAAAAAAAAACACTTAATAATTTTCAATATAGTTCACGAGTTTATTCGATATTCCCTACTAAGAAAAATACAGATATAGTGATACCTATTAGGGACTTATTTGTTGGGCAGAGTCAAGAGTGTAGGAAGAGGGAGGAAGTAGGGTATTTAAAAAAAAATGGAAATATTGAAAGGTGAGGTGTTTTTGTGTTGAAAATTACAAGTGTTGTTTTGTGTTGTTTTTAAATGAATATAATATGTCACCACGTTAATGCCAAATCTACAAACAGTATAGGTGATATGACTTTGTAAGTCTATAAAATTGAGTTGTAGTTTTTAGGACTTCAAATGAAATATTCCCTGCTATTTTTAAATTCAATTTGTTCCTCAAAAATCAGAAAAATTAAAAAAAAAAAACTAATTTTCCTTACTCAATTCCACCCTTTCAAACTCCTTAACTTGCGAGAATAAATGCCTGGGCTAATTTGTTTCTCTCACCTTCTCAGTCAAAACAATTTCAAAGGACTTACCCCTTTGATGTATCCGAGAATCAGCGCCGGGGCGTCGCGTTCGGGAGGTACAGACGTCGCGGCGCCTACACTTTACTTTTACTACGTCGAGACGACTAAAGATCAATTTTGTATTATTTCTCTACCAAAAAAATTATGCCGAACGAAAGTTTTCTATTCCTGTCTCTGCCGCCCCTTCGTAAAATATATTTTTTTCTATTTTACGAGCGGCAATAAAATTTATCAATGTTTCTGAATTATGGAAAACTTGAATAATGGATGACACGAACATTTCCCAAACGTTTCTCCGGTTTTAGCGATTCCTGGTCAATTTTTTGTATATTCCAAAAAATAATCAAGTTTAATCCAAGCAATTTAAGTCAACTATTAAAACGTCAATTGTATATAATTTTTTTAAATCCGACTTTCTTAATAATCCAAAATTCTACCTTATGATTTAGTTACTAGTAATGTAATATAAAGATAAATTAATATAGTCGAGGTGCTAGATAATTATATTTTAGGTTTAATCTTATTCTTAATGATTTTTCCCAGAAAACTACAATTATTCGGCTCACTAGTTATTTGGGGTAGTAAAATTATAAATTGTAAAAAAATAATATTCTTACATTTCGAAAAACCATAAGTAAGATAATACGTAAATCATCATATTTTTTTTACGTACACGTCAATTTTTTAAAAAGTGATATTCAAATAAATAACTTCGAGGTTTGTAGACAAAATGTTGTCGTTTTTCGTTTCTCGTACCAAAGTAAATTATTTTTCTGCCTTTTCAAATATTTTTCCTCAATATTTCCACCTCCCTTGGTCTCACGATGTATTAAAGTAAGATCAAGATACAAAGAGATCTTCACCGTTTATGAAAGAGGTGATATTCCTAAAGGGTATAGAAATATGCGACGTACCTTCGTCAAGGAGAGAAAAGATAAAAAACGAGGGGCCAAGTGGTAGTCGGGCAATATAACAAACAAACGAGGAGGGAAATTGAAAATATTAAAAAAAACTAACAAACTCTTTTTCCCCGTTTTATTCAACTTATTTTTGCATTATTCGTACATCACACAGTGGACTGTTATATACTAAAAAAACCTAATAATTTTGTAACACGAAAGCAAGCTGTTTAGTTCATTTGTGCAAAATTTTAATTATTTATTCAGCTCTTCCTGATCGTTAGATACTAACATATTTGTAATGATTGTTATATTATTTACAGTGTTTACCTTCAAGCTAGATTTGCCATGTTGACAGTAAAATTTATACAAGAAGTTTACGTTTTCTCCCATTAAAATTTCCTTATATGAGAACAGATCAAGACATCAATCATATTTTCTGCATGTATTCTCAAATATTCTGTTTTATAATCAACGCACTTATAAAATTTGCACCAGAATCAAAATCATCCACGATGCACTTAGATTTTCATATATAACATGTATAAGACTCCTTATTTATTCATTTACTGGTCTAATTCATTATTTATACAGCTACCTTAAAGACGTTGGCTTTCAAATGTTACCCCTCTGTAATTTACCGAAAAGCAAATTTCAGTTTCTAACGAATTATTTATTGCTACAATAAAGACGAGGAAAGCACAGTGAGATTATAATGAATTCACACGCGTGAAAATTATAAACAATGTACGTATTATGTCTTGATTGTTGATATAAATAAAAAAAATAAGAAACATTAAGTATGAAATATGAATTTTAAAATAACTTACCAGATAATGTACTGTAATGATTTTAACAATTGTTTTATCCAAAACAATACACGAATCCAAAAAAAACTGCTTGACAACACTAAAAAACATATTTTCTTTCATTTTAGCGATTTAAACAAAAAAAAGTTAATTTTGAAGACAAATAACTAGTAATCACTATACAAACACATTGTTGTATGGTATTTATGTGATTTATTTCAGTTTCTGGTAATTCATAATACTAGTTTTTCACTTATTGGATTCTATCTTCCTAGCACAAAAAGAAATGTCAATTTCATTCATTATTTGCCTTGCATTATAACACAAGACCCAACGGGAATATTAGGTACCAAGCCTTGCGTTCAAACACCCTAAATTTGAAAAGTATCGTATTTCAACATTGATGTTGAAAGTTGATTAACAGAACGCAGGACTGGGGTATATCCGCAGTTACATTACCCTATAATATCCGGATATGTCTGCGGCCATTATCCAACCACCCTTACTACCTACCTCCCCTACCTTCACCCTCAACTCACAGCTCTAGTGGCGTCATTAGACACAGCCTCTCCTAATTGGAGGGATGTTTTTCCCTTTAGACCAGTGCCTTATTCAGGCTCCACGAGGCATCCTGTGAAGTATACGAAGGTACAACAGTTTTATTTTTAACCACCAAGAATCGTATGTTTCGAGGGCTGTTCTGTAGACTTCTGTAGTTCTGTACACCGGGACCATTAAAACCTCGAGGGTTTTGGAAGAATTCGTGTGATTGTGGGACATTTCAAGCAGACCTAAATACAGGAAATTATTCGAATTCGCATACAAAGACTATTGTACGTTTCCAAATGTAGCTTAAATGAATAACTACCCCTTAAGAAACTGGAAAAAACGTGCGCGGGTATTTGATTAGCCATTTTATTTATATATATATATATATCGTGGGTATACTGGCAAAAAACGCTAACTCGAAAATATGCTGTTTCTTTAATGATGCAGTATTGTTAAGTTTTTAAAGCTCTACAATCGGCAGAAACACAAATTTTGGATAACTTTATAGCGCTTTTTTCTGAAGTACCTAACATAAAATCATATTTCTTTCTTTCTCTAAAATAAAAAGGAAATACTGCAATTAACACCTAAAGTTTTCTAAGTATGAAAATTAATTACATCTTTGAAAAAATGAGAAACAATGTACGTTTCAACTCATAATGCAATATAAATAAAAAAAATTAAATTAAATTGGAAAAAAAAACTTAAATGCTTGATTTCTCAAAACAGGTATATTAGAGTTAACGTTTTTTGCCAGTATACCCCCACGATATGTACCTGTTATTATTTTCATACCCATTGCTAACAATATAATATATAAAATACATATCCTTTTATTTCTGATTCATGTTACTTAAACTGCTACTTTTTTGTAAATGATTTTTATAATGTTTTGATCAGTCTTAAGCCATGATTGTCTCTTTGACGTTTGAACCATGGCCTCTTTTATGTTTCACAAAAAAAATTGTATGAATAATTAAAAAAATTAAATGACATTTGAAAAATAGTGTGTGCATACGTTGATTTGTAAATTTTTTTAATTAAATATATTTTTGATGATCAATTAAAAAAGGGTAAAACGGAATCAGGAATTTTCAAAACATTTTTACCCATAAATAATGCTGAAATTTGCATAAATCTTTTTGCTTTTTCCATTTCAAGACATCCAACCCTTTCGTTATTTGTATTTGCACTTGTGCAGTTGCTCCACCTGAGCCATTGTGTAAATCCTACACTTCTTGTTCATTATTCTCCGTTGATTTACAGCCCTTACATCAGATTCATCCCCTGAGTAAAGTGTCATAAATAGATGCAATGCACACGTACGAGTATTTGAAAATCATTTGCAAAAAGTGCTTTGCATAGCGTACTTGAGAGTTAAACGATATTTGAAAAGTATTTTTTTACTATTCCCCGTTGAAGATTGAAGCGTTTTATTATTAGCAATGAATTATTTGAATCTTTAATTTAAAACCGATAATAATTTTAATTTAAACTGATGCAGTGCCCTATGCACCATTGGTCGCGGATAAGGGATTGAAGTAGCAGTAGTTAATTTAAAAATGAATCTACCAATAAATTTGTATCTACTTATTCTCCTAAGGATTTCGTAGTTTGATTATATATTTTTTCTGATCTCATAGTTCTCCTCACTTTATTATAAGTAAAATGAAAATGTATTACTAAGAGCATTATGAACACAGAAAATGTATTTTTTTAAATTATTAGTAGTTTTATAATTTTATAATGACTAAATTGTTATTTTGGGCACTATAAAATAGACGATAAACATTAGTACGATTTCTCACCAGAGAAAAGCACGAGAATACCTTCACTGTTCCCAAATATCTATTTTTATTTATTTAAAAATTACTCATACATTTTCTACTTTCTCGTGCCTTCAAGTAGACTATGTTTACATTCCCTCAGATTCATTCAAAATGATGAAAAAATAAGTATAAAAAATAATTGTGTATGAATTACCGAGGAATTTAGCCGAAGGTCGAAAATTACGGTCTTATTATTTTAATAGCGTAATCATTCGCTGTTTCTGTTGAAATAGACGTAATAGTAACAGTACTTAGTTGGTAGCAATATAACATAATTTATTCTATTTCATTGTTTAATGATTGCAACACATTTTGGTCATAATAATATTATTATTTATTCTCTCTATATTTTTGAACACGACGACATTCTTTAAAATAATATTTTTTATAAGAACTAAACAAACAAATTATATTATTGATTAAATGAATACTGGAAAAAAAAAAGGAAAAACGTGCCAAATTATGGAGATATAGTAGGAATAAGATTCATCATCATCATCATACCATATCCGCTCCCTATGTGGAGCATATGGATTCCACAAACTGCCTCCAGGCGAAGCGAGAGAGAAATAACATTAGGTGTGTAATACAAAATATATGTGAGACGCGAACTAGGGGAATTTATGAGAACTGAAATACTTTTTAATTTAGGAACAAAGAACGTTATTGCATACTTAGTTTGTTTTTTTTATTTTTCAGCACATATTATGTCCTTTTATATTTCCAGTAGGTATTCAAATATTCAAACGTTAATGAAGCACATGTTTTATTAAAAAGGATTTACAAGATATTATTTAAAGTGTAGGAATACTCGATGTATGTACGGAGAATTTTTTTAATTTAAATTATTTTAAGATTCGTAATATTTGTTAGAATAATAAATATAAATATGTCCATTGATGTTACAATCTTCCACGCTGAATTTGTCTAGGTTGGTTGGAAGAAATTGCCACCTGGCAATAAACCCGCCTTACATGTATTGTATATATGTATATTATATAGGTGTAAATATATAAAATAAGAATTATGAATGTGGAAGAAGTTAAAAAAAAGTGTGCTCGGGCAGAGCTATCGTTTCAAAAAGAAGTCTTAAGTGCCATTTAATAATTAAGTTTTAAAAAATGGTAAAGGTATTACATCAACTTTTTAAGTAAAAATGACAGTTTGTTACATCAAGTTTAAATTTAAACCATCAGTTACCGTTGGGATACATTAAGGCGCTAAATCTCGGCTACAGGTTAATCTCTCCCCTTTGGTACTACCCTCTCCCCGTAATGGAACTTATCATTAGGCCTAATGTACCAACTTCCACGGATGACTCAAGTTTAAAATATATTAAATGCGTTCAACAAAATGGTCGCGAATAAATTTTGGTCTAATGTATGCCAACATATTACTACATCATCTGAAAGCCTAACCGCCTGGAAAAAGGTTTTATTGCATGTCATAAATATATATTCAAATTATACCCCTATTAAATGTAACTACATATGTTATACTTACATAACTGAAAATTGGGAATTTCAATAGATTAATGTTGTTTTATTATGCTTGTTTCAGGTAAGGACCTTCTCTAAAACTGACTTCTCGTATAAATAAATCATGGATATTGCAAGGATTTTCAAATGGTACGTGATCTTTATTTACCCTTAAACAAGTATAAGGAGTGATATTAAAAATTATTAAAAGCAAAAAAACTTCAAATATAAGCTTTTAACAACATCTGTTAGACTTTTCTATTTGCTTGCCTATTTTACCATGCATGCCTATTTTACAAGGCGTCAGGTTCTCGGCGTCCTGGTCGTCCACTGTTGACAATACGTCGGCAGTTTGCGTCAGAGCTGCGAGACGTGGACTTGACTTGGGAGGATGCACGGGAGCTGGCAGTCGATCGCTTGGCCTGGAGGCAGTTTGTGGATTCCATATGCTCCACATAGGGAGCGGATATGGTATAATGAATAATGAATTAGACTTTTCAGACAATTAAGATTTTTATCTTAATTTTTACGAGTGCAAATTGCTTTTTAGTGAGCCAATTTCACACTTAAATGAAAAAAAACGATGTATACAGGTCAGATTCCTAAGATTTTCTTTCTTGCTGGAAACAGTATACGTTCGACACACAGCTCCTTCAATCAATCACTTTTTTCGTATCGGACTACCAATTTCACGATTGGTTCACCCTCTCAATTGGAACATTCCCCTTAACCTGTGAACCGGCAAAAGGGAAGAAAGTGGGGATTAAAGACTGGAGATTGATTGGTGGGCCAAATTTTGAATTCAGTACAAATATCGAATGGAGGTTAACCACCATAAGAATTTTAAATCAAGATCCCTGTTTTTGGAATGCCAGAATGTAATGAAAGTGGAATACCTACCCGCATATTTATTCATTGTACATAAACTTTGTAAGTCCATAAATATTTATGAATTTTACATTCAAAATACTCCGTCTTCTGAATAAAAGATAATAAGACTTTTGCAAATACAACATTTCCTTTCTAATTTAGTAGAGAAACGATTTTGAAAATATTCAAATTGCATGAAATCTATAATATATTTATTTATTAACTAAGAATTTTCAATTTGAGGTAACATATACAATATAACACCTATTACGTGGAGAACACAATGTACAAGACAAATTTCTGAAGACGCGATGTGAGCAAACAGCGGTTATGTTATGTCATGTGTATGTGTGTTGTTGTATGTGTGTGGAGTGTGGTGTATGTGTTGGGAAATCTGAATATTTAAACGCAGGTGACGATAAGTAAAGAGAAAGAGGATACCGCCGTCCTGGCAGACCGTCGATGACCATCCTACGGATGTATTCGGCGGAGCTGATGAATACGGGCCTGACGTGGGAGGAGGCGAGAGATTTTAAATTTAATTTTGATTAAGACCTGTCATAAAATAAGCTTCATACATACTTGCACTCACTACTACTTTCCCTTACTTGCACTTAATGGTGCATTGGGCACTACATTGTTGCGGTGAATATACTCATTTGTTACGATTAGTTTTAGACTTACCTACTTAAACAAAATTAGTAAAATGGTTTATTCTCATGCTGTCAGTTATACTGTATATTTCATCCGTATATTTAGTTAATATTTTAATTATGGAAATTCGCGTCTTCCTGATTCAAATTTAGAATTTTAGCTTATTACCGTTAGATCATTTATTACTGAAGCAGGATTGTTTCGAAGTTTTAGGAAGCCACTAATATTTTTTTTTAAAAAACAGGCTCAATGCATTATTTTTATGTTCAGACCCATTGAATACCTTTCATTTTACTTTACTTACTTTTCATTTCAAAATATTTTCAGGTGAAACATTTTGTCAGTGTAAAAAACACTCTGTGTCATGAATCTGTTTAAGTCGTTAGCAAAATGGATGCTTACTATAAAAAACGAGGCGTTCTGTTAAAAATGCGCAGATAAAACTTCATTTCACTCTTTCAAGCCATTTACAAAGGGCCGAGAATTACATGGCAAAATGTCAATGATTAATTACGAAGTATGACGGATTTGTTTCCTCGCGTTCATTTTACGTGAATTCTAAAATACGTTTCAAATTCATGCTATGTTTTGGCGGGAGCGACAAAACACCGCGTGGGAAAATGCGACTCCACCATTTTTTTTCTCTGTTGTTTTTCATTTTATCCCACGTTTAATTTAACTTAAAACGTAATAATCACGTAAAAACCAGACACACACACCATAATACTACAAATATTGTGATTTTGATTTTTATCAATTTTATCTTAATTTTATAAACTGCTTTTGTACTAAATCTTACTATTTCGTGTTTCTCTGTTCGTATGGTTTACATTTGTTAAGTTAAGTGTGCACAAATAATATTTAGTATATATACGTTTGTGGAATCCATATGCTCCACATAGGGTGCGGATATGGTATGATGATGATGATGACATAATAATTTCTTTTATTACTTAACGGTACGATAGTAGGTATTTCACACAGTAATTTTCTATGGAAATTTCAATTTATTGTTTACTTTATTAAATATTTTTGTAATTTGCTGAGATAAAAATAAATTTAAACATGCTTTTTTTAACTCTCATTTTGCAGTTTTCCTTAAAATGAAGTGAAACACACTATAGTTTTAAAATACTTAATAACATTTCAAAAGGTTTTTTTTTGTGTGTGTGTCTTATATTGCATATTGCATTAAACACTCATTTTCTTAAAACTATGTGAATGAAACTTACGCTTCTTTTAATAAAGGCGTAATACTATCACAATAAATAAAATGCTGACAAATCCCATGTGCCCTTATAAAAACATTTTAAAAATAAGTATCATCAAAATATCAATAACGATTATGATTTTTTAATGTTACAATGGCAAAACTCAAATAAGTAAAAATACTTCATCGGTTTCCACTGTAGCATTATAATATGATTTAATATCCCAAGCAATCTTAGACGTAGTATTTGTACATTGTACAAGAGATACTAAAACTATTCAAAGTGTGGTGAAGCGAAGTAATAAATGTTTATTTACATACCGCGACGCCAATCAAAACAATAATTACTTATTTCAAACGATCAAAAGCCACTGTGGCTATGCGGGCACATTCGCTCGCCTTGTGGAGCCCCGAACGAGGTGACACTAATTCTAAATTAAGCGCGTCACTTTACAAACTTCAAACTCACCTTTTACTTTGGCAAATTTATCTTTCTGAAGGGGACTATGAAAGCATTTTGAATCACATTAATTATGACGTAAAGGCACTTCCACATCTACTTTGAGTCGTCTCTTAAAAAAACACAAGCCCTAGCCTTAAGTTTCCGCGATAAATTATAAACTTACCTGTACGCATGTGCGCATGTGTGCTTATTCGGGAACATGTTTGGGCGCATTTTCAAAAAACTTATATAAAAGCACATGGCGTTACGTTCTTAAATTGTTTGAGAAAATGGCAGTTAAGTGTTTTTCGCCATTAGGATGTACAAAATTTCAATGACATAAATCGCTAATAAAGAAGTCCGAAGTTAAAATCGGATGAAGTCGGATGTGTTTGGCAAAGCTGAGGGATGCAAGATTAAGATAAAAATAGACGAGAGTACTGGCTATTAACAATATCTCCTAAAGGCATCTAATGATGTCCACATACTCCACAATGTAATGAATGAAATGATTTAATCAATAAAATTTAAATTTAAACAAATATCTTATGTGGCTTTTACAAGCCAAGCCATAAATACTCGTATGTAAATAACATTTCGTTTGATTTCATGAAAAGCTCTGGTACTGAAATAAAAAAAAAACGAATTATTTTAAAACACTTTTACTTTTTTGCAGAAATACCTAGCAAAAGAGGTTTTAGTTTTTCTTCATAAAATTACGACACATTTCTTGCAAACTGCTTTCATTATCAAAAAATAATTAGGTGTACAGTGTAAACTCTTTGAATTCGTTCATTTTACGTAATACGTAAGCGCTAGACTTCATTAAAAGTAATGTTATGTAGTGCGATAAATATCTGCCTTCGATCTTGGCGATCTCCCCCCAAAATCGGTAATTTTTTAAATAATCTTCTATAAGGTTGCCATTTTATATTTATTTTCCCCATGAAATTCCATTAGAGTAGTTACCTGGGGAATGGGGGACTATTTTACATACAAGCTACCCCTTCTGCCATTAACTTTTGCTTGCTGAGTGACTTTTCACATTACAAAGGTTGCGTGTTCAACCATTTTATGAGTTTTAACACTATTATATTTTACATTATTCTTTTGAATATTTTTTTTTATTCATTTTCATCGTGAACCTTTTAAAATTATAAAAGTTAACTTTATAATATAATCATAAGATCGTTTTGGAAATACACAACAGTCAATGTTTAATTTAAAAAATTCTCTCACAAACTTAACAAAAAAACAAAGCGTTTTAGCGAATAGAATATTTACCTTTTTATTTAATCAGTTTTCTGACAAATTCAAAAGAAATGTTTTGACAAGTTAACTTTGTTTCCCGGTAAATTAAAAAATATAGAAGTTTTGCTAACCAATGTATATGTATGTATACTTTCATATATTATCTAACATTTGGTTACTGGTTTGTTCGCTAAAAAATACTAATTTTTCTGAAAGATTCACAGATCCATAAATCTGGTTTACGTTCAATTAAATGATCGTATTTCAGTTTTTATTAAAAATATAAAATTAAATATTTAAGCAATAATTAAAACACAGTCAAAAATATTTTTTGTAGGTTAATATATATTTCTTCTGCAGGCTAAAATTTAAGTATCCCCGATTCCGTGTAACCTTCCGTAAGTGGTCTACGGAAAACATAATTTGATATTTTGTATATTTTTAATGTTTCATTAAAGCATTATGAGGTAACGTGGCCAAATTTTTACGGCAGTAATTTCGGTCTCACGAGAAACGTTAAAACGGTCCAGAAATAATAAGGCGCCGTATTTTTCGGTACACCCTATTTTCACGTTCATAAAACGCGTAAACGTCAAATAAAAAAAATAATACAAAACAAAAATCACGAAAGGGGATGATAAATTATATTTTCAGTCGGCAATCACGCACGAGGAAGGTTGGGAAGGCTGGTGGTGGCGACCCCTGATTTTCTAGAGGGTGGTGACCCCCAACTTTGTATTGGCCCCCTAATTTTCTAGGGAGCAGTACCTTGTACCACTATACCACCGTTGCACATGTCAGATATTGTGATTGCTGACTCAGAATACACGATTTTACCATGTTGACTTAATTAAGTGATATTTAAATATATATATCTTGTTTGGATTGCTGATTCAATCACAAAAAACATGTTAGAGCTTTGTTTCGCTAAAAAAAAATATGTGACATTTAGATTCTAAGCATTCATAAGTAATAATTTGAAATTAAAAAAAGGAACTAAATAATTTTTCTAAAAATATTTCTTCAAAATAAGCGTTTTTTTTATTGTATTTTTATCCGTCAATATTGACAATTAGTTTTCTTGGGTGCGGATGAGGAAAAGTTGTAGTATTACCAGTAGTTTTAAAGCAATTTATCATCGCTGATTCTTTTATTAAATTAAATTTATCTGTCAGACGAACTTCAAAGTGGTCAAGTTCTTTTATACGACACTAAAGTTCAATCTGCATCTTCAGAAATTTTATCTCTTTCCCTCGCCATTTAATTTCCTAAGTGTTCATCGGCGCGAGAGAGACGAGAATATTGTATCAAAGGTAATCAAATTAGAGCTAAGAATTTAATTTTGAAATCACTTGCCCTTTCACATTTTAGCCCCTTTTACTGGGGATGAGATTCCGTGATAAAAGACCCACCTCAAATATCTCCATCCTTGTCATTTCAATGGCTTTTCCGGGGGAAAGAAATATTCACGTAGCTCGCTTCTCGCTCGAGAAAGTCTTTACTGAGATATTACGGTAATAAATCAAAAGGGACATATTTTTATGTGTCTTTTGACACTACTTTGAGAAATTTGTTTTAGTTAGATTATTTTTTTATTGTGTACTTTTATTCATTTTGAATAAATATAACAGCATTTCATAAGTAAGTAAATAAAGTTCTTTTATTTTTTTGTACCCATATTGAAAAACTATTATTGTTATTTATTTCAATACATTTCTGACTTACTAAGCTACTACTACTACGACTCTCCCTTATCCGCACCCAATGGTGCATAGGGCACTGTATTGGTACACCAAGTGCAGTGTATATAGATCATTTCATTACATGTCATATCAGTTTTACGCATCAGAACCAGTTCAAGGCATCAAATATAAAATATTACTAAGATAAGCTTTTATTTTGTATTTTATGTAAATTATAGTTTTGAATAGATATTCCAATAATTCTTAATTGAACTGGAAAATGATACTTTTTACAGCAAAACTGTTTTTCAGAAGACAAAAAAATATCCATGAATTTAATTTCTCATTATATTTTCATAAACTTCATAATAAAAAAATACTTTTTGATAAAGGTATGTTTGTAGCAAATAAATTAACAATCCTTGGGATGTAGGTCAACTATCGAAACCAAATCCTTGCCTCGCATTTCAATATAATGCATAATTATTTAGTAATAAGTATATTTTGTTCATCCATATACCTATTTGCAACCTGGACCAATAAAGGACGAAGTTGAAATTTTAGTATTTAAAAAATATATATGTAAATCTGGAAAACATTGCCACACCGCATTGTTTTTATAAAAAAATTAGGCAAAACAACTTTCACGTCTTTATATAAATAAAATAAATATATTGAAATTTCAACTTCGCCTTAACGCAAAGATTTTGCCTTGACGCCAAATTACTCCTGCAAATCAAGTTTTGTATCGTACGATTTTTTTTTTAAAATCAGAATTATGACTTTGTCCTAAGTCCGCTATTTTCCAAATCTGGACCACTGTGCGACGATCTTTAGACTCGAACACCACGACGCTACTGCCGTACCACCACATGACCACACTGTATTCTTAATTAAGTTTCAGAGTAACATTCACTGTACTTGGTGAACTAATACAGTGCCCTACGCACCATTGGGTGCGAATAAAACAACAGCTTAGTAATATATCATGCGTATTACATCAGCACCCCATTCAACCTCCCATTTTGTGTGCTAGGTAAATGTTTTTTTATTAATTGTATAACGCTGTGCTGCCTCTGGGATGATTATGTTCGCATTAAAGCTAGCACCAACCCTTATTCGGTGCGGAAACGATAATGTTTGGTAAGGGTGGGTGCGGTCTGCCGGGGGTAACATTTAATATTTGTCGGATTATTAAATCGTCAGCACTTTGTCTTGTGACAATTATGAGGTTAGTGACGTCATATCTCGTTTCCAAGATTCGCGGCAAATTTCGACACGTGGCGTACACATATTATTGCAAAAGGAACATATTACAATTTAGGCATCTTATATCTACGAACTTAACTAATCTTGTATTTGCGCCACGTGTTAAAAATATTCTGTTATTTATGCAAATCCCCTATTTACAATAACTAAATTAGCCTTTCAGAATTTTCGAGTAATATATTATGTACGTTAAACACCTGATTATAAAATAAAAAAAAACTGATTTGAACTTTTGTGGATAAAAGAATATATATGTGCTGCTTATTTGTAATTTAATTCTGATTCAAATAAACAAATCAGTACATCAAGTTTATTATTATTATAATCTGTAGATATATAGTTGTAGAAACATCTAAACTATGTACGATAATCATCAAGATATTATTTATAAGTAGGTATTTTGCAACGAATAATTATATTTTTAATATGCTGTTAGCGAACGAAACCATCCTTAGTATTTTTGTACAGAATTTGATTAACCTAAAACCAACCCAATTAGTTTCCGTTGATGAGATTATAATAATGTTTCTCTTGTTTAATTCGTTTATTTAACTACCTTATAATTGATTCACTACGGTATTCGGTCTATTTAACATCAAGGTCTAAATATCCTGTATAGAAATCATTCCAAATATGTTTTACGTCCTTCGATTGTGCGTCTTTAAATACAATTTTAATTATTATCATGTGTTTTGGTCTGTGGAATTATATTCTTAGACAAGTTAGGCGTTGATCTTATATAGAGTTATGATTCATCAGCCTTAACAAGACAACACGGTGCGAATCAGGGTTGTCAAATATGATTTTTTGTCATCATCATGATACCATATTATCCGCTTTCTTATGTGGAGCATATGGAATCCACAAACTGCCTCCAGGCCAAGCGATCGGCCGCCAGCTCCCGTGCATCCTCCCAAGTCAAGTCCACGTCCCGCAGCTCTGACGCAAAATGCCGACGGTTGTCAACGATTTTGTGTATTGCGGTATAAGTTTACAGACCAAACACCAAATCCACATTAAATCATTTAAAAAATTTGGTTAAAACTATAAAAAAATATATTTAACCGAAAATACGAGAATCATAATTTTTGTAAGAAATTTTTTCAAAGCCTTAAATAAACTTATAAAATAATTAAATATTTTAAAAAAAAACCTGTTCATGGATTGGTACCGGTTTTTAATTTTGTATTTGATGTCTTAGCTAAAATGTAATGCTGCATTATTATAATTGTATAAATATGTTGTGCCGTTACTATTATTTGTATCATTCACAGATAAATGTAAAAATAAAATAGCCACGGAAGTATCTTGGTAGGATCATAATGGAAAAAAAATCACTGAATTTACAAATATTTCTCTTTAGTGTGTTATATATACCTATAATTTTAAAAGAAATTTAAAAAATCTTTTTACACTCTGCGTTAAATTGAGACGGATTATGTAATAAGAGATCGATTCAAACTGGAACATGCCCAAGGATTTCTCAATGAATATAAGTTTTCAAATTAATTTTGTTGCATTCACGTTTACGTGATGGTGGATTATTTATTTGATCATATTTTGTATTTTTTTATCACAATTTGTTTAAAAATGCATATTTAGACAACCTTGCACAATACTTAATGTTGTTCAATATGGTTTAATTAGTAATTCTTCGGACTTAGTTGATTCAATTAACAGCCTGAAGATAATGAATAAAGCGAAGCATGAAATTAAGCTGGATTAATTTTCACGCAATGCTCGCGATTTCTAACTATTCCAATGTTCTAGATAATTCCAAGTGTTCTAATTTTTAAATAGGATATTCATTGTTAAATTAAATACCTACGTAACTTTAATTAAATACCTATTTAGATACATTTCGGTGGTTATATTAGGTAATGTAATGTAAGGTTACACTAGTTTACATTTGAATTGTGATTTGTAACTAATCAAAGGATGACATTGACGATGGACCCTAATTACATATTCAAGCTGCAATAACAATATAAATTTTATTATTACCCGATGAAAAAATATAATTAACAAAAGCAGGACACAAAATGCCGAACACTCTTTTAGTTGATCGGAAGACTATTTTTGTATATCAATAGATCCGACTTCTCCATGACCCAGTTTCCGTGATTTTCGCGGATATGAAGAAGTTCTTTTCGATCCAAACAGATAGGCAATAATATACAAAAAAAAACTAACATGATTCAACTAGACATGTTGACAAAGCCAAAATACTTATTCGTAAGCAATAATTTTTCACCCGGACCATAGTGTATAGCTATGTGTGTGGATTTTCACGGTCGTTGATGATTCTCTTTGTGTGTGTTTTTTGGGATTATCCGTGTTATGTTTTTTCTCTCCTCTCCGACGTTTCGGCTACCGTTACAGGCGCCATCTTCAGGGTGAAGTATGTGTGATGTAAAATGTGGTGTGTTTATGTACTTGGAATTTGTACCGTGTCGCAGTACAAATGCGCCACCCTGCTTCACCCTGAAGATGGCGCCTGTAACGGTAGCCGAAACGTCGGAGAGGCAAGAAAACATAACATGGATAATCTCAAAAAACAACACAAAGAGAATAGTGTTTAGCACCTACATTTTATACCCCTGCGATATATAAAAAAAGCTGTGTTTAACATGTTAAGAGTTTTTTTTCTTACTTTAAATTTATTGTAGTGTAGTGTTCGTAACGTCACTAAATTGATCAAAATAATAAACTTTTTCCCCAAAACACTGACGCGAAATCAATTCCGTTTAAAAGATTTACCCTACATATCCTCTTGTAATACCACGCATTCTTCTTCATATACACCACAACATATTGATTTATAAACTCTACTCGGTTGGCCCATTTCATGGAGGCTGCAAAGTACCACTCTCCCCGCGCTATTAATCTTTATTCGAAAGATCGATCACCAGCGTGTTCCCCGTCTTACGGGCCTATTTCTCAATCCTGGCTCCATACGCGTGATACACAGTATAAAAGAAAGATGCCGTGTACAACAAAAGGCCCTGGTTACACTTATCTTTCTATCATTCATTTCCTTCACTTGAACGAGGAGTAGAACTCTGATTACGGTGCTTTTATTGAGTAAAAAATATCGACACTTCTAATCGTGAAATAAATTACTCTAAGCTTACACAGAGTGCTGTAATCGAGTGCTTTGTGCAGTCCTGTCTTAGAATTATGACTCAAAAAAGAACTATTTTCTAAAATAATGTTATTTTAAACAGAAATTGTAATGGTAAAAACGTGCTTAAATTGTTCACAAAGACCGGTTTTTTTTCAGTTTGTTTGCTTGTGTGATACATATCGAAATAAACTAACATATATAACACAATAAGAATCCTTTAAAGTTTGAATCAGTGGTATACACAAATGCACACAGAAAAAGTTATTCATTCGGCTTCTAGCTACCAAGATAGAAAACAGTGAAAGTAGTTGCTGATAGAGGAGACATGTTCTAAGAATCGTGGGAGATAAAGAAAGAAGAGGAAGTTTCGTATACTGAGACTTTTCTATGCGCATTTTTTTCTACCTTCGCCCTGATAGTGCATTAGGAGATAAATTCTTACGCTTTATTGCCAGTCCAAGGTACAAAATATTCTTCTGAATAACCACATTTAAATACAAACATACTTTACAAGATTTTTTAAGCCCACCCTTATATTTTACTATCAAGCCACGTGTACGATATCTCCACACGTGAATGTCCATAATTACAAGCAGGCAATCTCGCTCGCACATAACACCTGTGCTTAGGAGGGGGAAAAACTCTCCTTGTTTACTCGAGTTCCTGTATTGATTTATCAAATGTTGTCTTACCAACCGTTGACGTTATGGAAACTTGACTTGAATCGGGAAAATACACAGTAATATACCCGAACATCTTTAAAAACATGTTTGTTAAATAATAATAATCTTTGAAATATTTTTACATTATGTTTACCCTTTTTTTATATTATCCTATCCGTGTGTGAATTTGGTGTTGGTCAAACTTTAGTAATCCACATAATGTTTCTTGATATTTTATTACATGAAGGTGAAATTAATGTGTGCTTTAAAATACATAACAATGTTGATACAGGTCTTTCAGATGAACATAACTGTCTTAGACGTTGTGAAATCTCTTTTAAGCGTCTAAGAAAACATTATCTCACATATTCTGCGTTCAACTGAAAGTCTAAGCAGTAAACTAAGTTTATGCTAGGTTTGGAACTTGTTCTACAAACATTTTCAGTTCCCAGCTTATATTGATTTTACAACTACGATTTTCAGCGTTATATTTGTTATCACAAGAAATCAAATTTATGACATTACTACTAGAGAGTATTTTTAGTTCATACGTAAATTACAACATTTTTGTAAGCAACGATAAGCAAAACGCAGATTTTTTTAACAATTTTTTGTGTTTTTTTTTAAATTTTCTTAAATGCTTAATACCTAATTAATCTAAAGCATCGTCCTCTCAATCGTACCAGTAGTCAGTATCTAGTTGGTAGTGAGTACTATCGTGATATTTCATTCAGTGTTAACAGCACTCTGTGCCATGAATGGTCTGGGGTGGCGATACCTACAATAAAGAAACAAATTGGTTTTGGTTGTTATCCGGCTAAAGCCACCCGCTCCCCTATCGGCTAGCGACCCTCCGATGTTTGGGTTTGAATATTAACTAGCAGTAATTAATTAACGGCCAGCTATGAACCGGCGATACCCGTTCCGAAATGGTTCTATGCAAATTCGCAACGTTTTGTCTGCGGTGCTGTTACGTTTGTGTTCTGCGTTGAAGCTTTGCAGTTCAGGGAGCAACTATGAAAGCTTTTCGATCTGTGAAGAGTGTGAACTTGTTAACTTCCGTATTAACTTTGTACTCCGCTCGGGTTTCATATCTCGCCACATTTTGGTTTTCATCCGTCTATTAACGGTTTTTTAAAGCCCAATATGCATATTAAACGAATCGCTATAAAAATCAGCGTCGATTTTATGACTAGAGTTACTGAGTTACGAGACTGCTGAATGAAAGGTATTTTTAAAATGCTAGATTCTTTTTTTTTACTGTACATTGTAAGAGATAACGTCGCGTTATGTCCCAATTGCATTAAAAATATTGTTTAATATTTAGTTTCTTTAAATTTGAACATTATTTTGAAAACATTTTTTATTAATTAATGACGGTACATTATATTTTTTTTAATAAAAAATAAAGGAAAACCCACTATTGAACCAGAAAACCGATTCATAGTATTTTATGAAATATTTTTGGAAATGTCTCTGTCCATTTGTTGGATTGTCACGTGATAAAGGTTTTCGGGATTTTTACGAGAGGAGTATCCCGAGAATATCTTATTTATATAATCTTCATCAATCTTTAATAAAATAATACTGATATTGAACCTCGACATAATAAACACTCCGTATGAATTCGTTAGTATTTTATGATAAGCGTATTCGGCTTTCAGGTCGTCAATGTTGTAGCAGTATTGAATGTGTCTGTCCATATTTGTTGCACGTTTATACTACGTCGATAGGTATCCCTTCTTCAGGTACTAACAATCCCCTTACAAATATGTGCCATGAGAATGCAAATCTGTGTTATGTGGGAATGCAAAGGTTTGTGTTAATGGGGCACCGTTTTTTAAAAAGAACGATATACTCTTTTGGATATATATCAACAAATTTGTCCCATAAAATGAGTTTTTACGGGCATACACCTTTGTTTTTTAAAAAAATGTTAAGTTTAGATACTATTTGGATGATATTTCTCGGTTAAAACCTAATCCAAAACCTATACATACCAATTTTTAAAAAACTGCTGCAGGACCTGAAGATTTTTATGTGCATTTATGAAATCTTTTTAGTTCGTTCGTGTTTGCAAAATATTGTGATTAAACTACTTTTTAAATTTTAAGATTTTATGTGCATTTAAATCGCAGCTGAAGAGGTTTTTGAAACAAAGAATTATTAATTCCACATTTTGTTTCGTTGACAAAACAAAGAATTTACGCTTCACACTCATCACAGTTTTTATTCAAATTTCTGCCGGAGAGAAGCAAATCGGATTATAAAAATACAACGTAATGCTCGTCGTTAAAATAATTCATAGAATATAAAGAAAAACAAAATTGAGGTTGTATTGTTACATTTTTATAATCTTACAATTTTCATTTTAAATTATTTTCCAAACGATTTTTAATTAGAATCTTTTTCAGATTTTTTCAAATTGAAAGACGGTTTGCGAAAATTAACTGAAAGTGATAGATTATCGTCGCAATACAAAAAATAAATCACCAAGAAAGTGCGTCAAGTACGAGAATTCCATTATTTTTTAAGAAAAAATCAAAGAAAGTTATTTTTTGGTATCAAAGTATGTTTTAAAGTATTTCATTCGATCGGAACTTTACTTATAAATTTCGTGTATTGTGATAATCTGTAAAAACGCTACAAAAATGGCACTGTATTTGGTAACTTCCATTAAAAGAGCACAATTGCAGTAAATTTATGTCCAAACTGAGGGTTCATCACTTGACATAAAATCTCGTGTTAAAAAGAGGGAGTAACAAACAGATCACGCGCCAAAAATGCATTTTGCGCGCAATTTTTTTCCCCGTGCGCGCCAATGCCGGCTGATTTTCCCGCCAAGCAATAAATTCCGTTTCATTTGCGGATCACGCCGCTAGAGGCGCTAGCGTCGCGGCGCCTTCCGGTCGATTTACCGGAAACACCATTACAACCTCACCAGCAAGGGGGACTGAAACGGTCGTTGAAGACTGTAAACATGATTCTCAATAGGGGATTATTAATATCACAGTTTTTTTTAAAATTTTTTGCCACAAGACAAAGGTTTTTCAATGGTGTTATTATGATGATTCTAATGAACTATCTTATTCTGATTGTGAATACTCGCACTTTAAATAATTGGGAACTGACAGTCGATTGCTTGGCTTGGAGGTAGTTTGTAGAATCTTATGCACCACAAAGGAAGCGTTTATAGGATGCCGATGACTGCAAGATAAAAAGGCTTTGTCGCCATCAATCAAATCGAATTATTTATTAACTAGGTGGAGAACTAATAATAGCAAAATCAGTTTGTCGTTCAGTTGGCGTCGCGTCAGTTTTAAAAATGTTTATTACCTTTAAACGTTTAGGGCCTTGAATAAAATTAAAATTAAATTTATTAATTATTTACTATATTTATTAGTTTTACCCATATACGATGTCCTTCATTCCTGGACTGTAGACAATCTGTTTGCAATTTATGTCAGAACTACGTAACATATACCTGGTTTAAGAATATACATGAAAACTGGCAGCCAATCGCTTGGCTTAATGTCAGTTTGTAGAATCAATTTTCTCGGATATCGAAAGATGATGACGATACCCTTAAAGCTGTTTTTCAGGTAAATTGGGCTAAAATAATGTACGAAATGTTTTTAATTGTGTTACAACATTGAATTATATTTTTTTTAAACGACACGATTTCACGAAAACACTAACCGTTCCGTTGCGTAGTTCAAAATTTACATTTTATTTTTGCTTGAACAATTAATTCAACGAAACGCAAAACAAAATAATTCATTTTATAAAAATGAAAATTATGCTCATGTCACTAGGTTACGAAGGCTTTATTTTCCGTCGAAGCCTACACAAAGGCGGCATAAAATCACAGTGTTTCAGGAACAGTAGCGCGTATATCATGAACCCACCCCTTGTCAGGCTTAGAGAAATTTTCAGGAGGGGCTGAAACATATTGTTTTTTCGCGCGATTTGCCTCCATATTTATAGCTTTTTAATCGAGTACTGCCTCGGGTTTTGCATTCAAGGCTCTACTTAAGGCCGGTTCTTTACGTTTGAATAAAATAACGGCTCCTTATGTTACACGAAAGATCTAACACTTCGTTTGGGAAACAAATGTAGTAAAGATGTATTCTGGAATAGGGGTTCTGTTTCCCAAAAGCAAGGAATAAAATGTTTTATTTTTCTTCAAATTTCGACTTTAAAATTATAGTTAACATTTGTATCAGGCTTTGATAAGAAAACTATTCTCAATAGCAATAAAACATTTTTTTTACACTCCTGAATACATTTGCTCTCGTAATCTCTACATATTCGATAATGTAACAACCTTAAAAAGATACTTAGATTAGCTTAATAATTAGATTCTTAAATACAGAAAAACTGAACGGAAAAAGTTCGTTTCTCTCTCAACATTTTAGCTAGTGCACCACGGAAGCTGCCATTTTGCCACCTATTTCGTTCAAAGAACATTTTATATAAATGCGTTTAGACAATAGAAAAAGTCGATTCCGAAATGGCCCGCAGGAGAGATTGGTCCGAAAGAAAAGGTCCGGCAGATGAATTAAAATTTCATAAAGTGCCCTCTATAGACTAAGCAAATGCGACCACGTTCTGAAAAAGGGCTGTAATTGCGGTTTCTGGTAGTTTTTGGATCCCTTCCCGAATATGTTACGTGAGATGCGTGAACGATTTTGTAAGAAAAATACAAATAAAAGCAATAAAACTCGCATTCATCCTTAGGGCCGGCTGTGGAAAAGGATGGCCATTGAACAGTGGAGAAAACACCAATTAAAGTGGATTTCCATTCTTTTTGTGAAGTGAATTAAGTGAAATAAATGTTCTCATATCTTACAAGTGCTTTTTCAATCTTATCTGCTTGTATCCCTTTATTCAAGGTTTGTTACAAACACGAGTTTTCTTCTTAAATTTTCACAATTACAACATCCAATCTCAACACCCTATTTATTCAATTTAACCTCTAATTATTATTCCACTTTCTAAACAGATTCATGGAGAAGAAAGAAAGCCACTTAACTTTTTGTTTTCCTTTTTCTTAATTTGGTCGTTTTGACCAATCGAAACTTGAAAAAAAATTTAAGTATTGTATTTTTTTTTAAATATAAAATTATTTTTTTTCAAATTTAATATGCACACTGATCAAGAATGTTTTCAGTATTAAATAATTGTTAAAAAAGTTTCAATCATATGCATTTTTGCCATATTGTAAAACAATTATTGTGTACAAAGTCTTGTATTAAATTATCGGTCTATCGCTGAACGTGTTACAAAGAGTAATTCTTACGATACTAGATACGATGGTTTTATCTACTTCCTCCACACTCGGCTAGAATCTCCCGAACGTCCAAATTGAAAAATGCTTTCATTATTTCGTTGTGATGAGTTTTTTATTTTTGTTATGTCCCTCCCATACTCCCGATCGCCGTTAGGTCAGCCCACAACGGCGTCGTTAGGGTCAGGGGAGTAGCCGCGAGGGTTGAGTGATAAATTGTTTATTTTCACAATTTTTAATTTCTCTATAAAACAACCAAGATGACTAGATATTATTTAAATTACCTAAGCACCGTGCCTATAACCTGACGTGGGCATAACGTGGGAGAAGGCGAAAGAGCTGGCATATCACATAGGACTCAACGTGGTGAAAAAAAAAGAGAAGATCAACATTTGCTTTTTTATTTATATATGTATTCGCGCAGGTTATTTTTAGTAATAAAAAAACTTTATAACTCTCTAGAATTCGTAACAACAAAACCACACATGTCACCAGAGCCATCACTTAACCTATTTTTGCATTTTATTAGATGTACGGTTTTATATCGTGCAACTTGATATGGTACTGTTATTTGTGTTTTAGTATTGCACTCCTGTCGTAAGAATCCTTGTGTTTTGCAATAGTAAAATTCAGGATTTCGAGTATCGGGATACGGTACTCAAAACTTTTATTATACAAATGTTTATCCAACCGTGATCATAAAAGTGCAGTTTTTATACAAATACCTGCATATTTTTGTAGTATTTTTTATCGTCGTATTTTCCTGTCAAATAAATTACTTTTGGGAAATTACCCATGGAGTTTTTTTTTCCAAAAATCCACCACATGTTTGTAAGTTCATATTGTGTGATTTGGAATTATGTGTTTTTGTTTTATGTTATTTTAAAAAACTAAATAGCGCTGTTCCATTCGGGAGAGAACATATATCAATGCCTTAAATCTGGTGTTCTGTTGAAAATAAAATGTTTTAAATTACAAATGTCTTTTACGGTTTTCGAATGCGTCCCTGGCTGCACGGGGGTGGTACCGTTTATTTATGACGTCGGCGTCGCGGCGCCCGCTGCTGAGTCTATGGGACGCTGTCCAGTGGCGAAATAAAAGAGGATAGAATGCATTAAGAAACTAGTAGCCGAGGTATGGTAGACAGTGGATGGTGGTATTTACTGCCCCGTAAACAGCGGGTTATGACGTACGTCCCATGCGGAACTATTTATGGCTGACTATCCTCTCCCTCTACCTCTACTGCAAAGATGACTGCAGCCTGAGAGTAGAGTTTGATATTGTTAAAGCAATAATGACGTCGTAAAGATTTGTATTGAAAGATGGTTATCACCCTTTTCGTAATAAATTTCTGTGTAAAATATTAATAACGCAGGAAGTTCTCAAGAAGCAAAGTAATTCTCGAAATACTTTCGGGTGATGAAAATATTCTTATTTTTCATGAGTCATCTTAATTCTAATTTTGGACCTAGGACTTTCCTGTTTTCCTTCATTCCCAATCCTTATCCTAAAGGGACGAATCTTTGATATTACATTTGAAAATATACATCCCATATCTAATCATTTCGTTATTTATACATGTACATTGATTCCACTACTGTCTCGAAATTAACCGATTACCGCCTTAAATTTTCATTTTCATTTGAAAGATCTCGTGGTTTATCATTTACCGACAATTATTTTACAATTATCTCTAATATATCTGCTAGTTTTTATTTCATATCACGGATGACACTGATTCAGTAAATCATTGGCGCATAAAAAAATATCGCGTGCATTGAAAACAATGGAGGTTTTTCTGAGTTAATCATGCACAGCGATTCTTCGCGTTTTTTAAATATTTTAAACGTATCTTTTTTCAAAGCTGCAATTTATTTATAACTTTTATAAAAGTAAAATAAAATGTTAGTAATCATTTGTAATCTCATATTATAATCCTTCATTTTATAGTGTGTACCAGCGTTATCATTTTTTTTACTCTGCTACGCAAAAATTAAATAGTTCTTAAGTATAAATATGCTGTTTTTTTCAGGCAAGTCAGATTTTTTTAATAAAAGGAGTAAATTACGCGATTTTTCCGTCATGGGCTACAAAAAAACAGCCTGTGGAGATAAGCCACAAGTATAAAAATAAAATAATAATTCTACCAAGACTTTGTGCATGGGTTTAAAAAATATTTTATGCCTTCAAACTGCTTGTACATAAGTTTTGTTTTTATTTTACTGCTCTTTTGCGTGCAGATGAAAAAAGTCTCGTGTGTAGTTAATATTTATACACCTAGTTTTATCTGCGTAATGTTTTTACCAAAACACGCAAACTGTTCTTTCTGAGTGTTCTAGAAACAGTGGTATAATAAAATCTTATCGCTCAGCTTTGTGCAATTAAAATAATTTATAAACATTATGGTAGCGAGCTTCACGCATATATACGCGTAGTTAATAAATACACATCGTCAGAGAAAGGGTTATGTAAAAAGTAAGTACAAACATTAAAAAATCTGAAATACTTAAAGAAAAATTGATTGCTAAGATTGTTTCAGAGAAAAAACTATTTTTGTGGATTTCTCTATTTATTTGTTTATTGTTTATTGTTTATTATGGTCCCTAACATTACATATCTTATTCATTACAGATGGTGTGTGAAAACTAATTTGTTATTGATATCTTCTCTACTAGGTAGGTGGCGTTTTGCGCACCTGTCTCAGAGAAGATATGTACAATATTATAATTATTGAAAAGATATGTAATTACTGTATTTGCCTGAAAATTTAAATTTATGATTTACAATTTGGGATTTGAATAAGTTTATGTTATTTTAAATATGCTATTACAATAGGTTATTAAAATATAATTTTCCTGAATCAACTAAATCAACTAAATTGGAAACTTACTAACACTACTACTCAAGTTATTTTATTTTATTTATTTTATTTATTAATAAATGTATTAATTAGATTACTCGTTAAATTGACTTATGGGATTGTAATTTTGAACATTTTTAAGTACAGATATTATTGATATCCCAACAGAGACAAAGAAACTCTGGAAACCAATGTGGATTATCTAGGCGTTTACAAGGCTTACGACCTGTCATTGGCCTACGACCTAAATGGCCACATGAAGTATTACAACATTCCCCATTCCGCCCACCATCTGACAACCATATATATATTACAAATTTTTGAAAATATATATATATATATATATATTGAACTCGCGTTCGTAATATCACATGACAAGTGAATTTCTCACTGGTGACATCTGTTGAAAAGATTGTCAAGCGTTTTTGGCAATCAATCTTTATTGGTGTAGGTGAGGCTCATCCGAACTTAATTACTTACTAGAAGACGCCTGAAGATGTCTCCCCAATTTTTATTTGCTTATTTTTACCAGTAAATCTTTTTTACAACATTTTAAATGTGTACAAATACTTGTAGACAAATTACTGGATTATACCCATGCTGGGCTAATATCAGATATTATTGATATCCCAACAGTAAGGATATCAATAATATCTGATGTTAGCCCAGCATGGGTACAATCCAGTAATTTGTCTACAAGTATTTGTACACATTCAAAATGTTGTTAATTTTAAAGTACGATTTAAAAAATGTGAGTAGAAAAGAATATTATTTGATGTTTAGTAATACGTTTTCATACATAAGTATTTTCTTTGTTGCAATATTTACACAGGTAGAACTAGACAAAGAATCTGAAGCTGTTGACAGTGAGTTACGGCTCATAAAGAATAACGATTTTCCTGGACAGAAAATGATTATGACTTCCAGGGTTTACAAGCAATCTTAGTAACGTTCCAGATGTTAAGGAATTTAATTTCATCCCCTCATAACGCATTTAGTACTAGAATTACTACACTAAGAAAAATTTTACGACTCTACTCTTCTGTTACAAAATTTATAAGATTTTTTTTATTGTTGAAGGATTTTTTATTTTTAGCAATACTGCTAATTTTTAGATATTATTTATTTTGTTTTGGTTTTTTAAATCACTTTTAATTCAATTGGTGGTTAAAATATGCTTTTATAACTATGGAAGTAAATTTGAAAAATAAGAACATTTAATATTTTATTAAATAATATTTCAGGAATGAAGATGAGCACAAATAGACTTGATAGAAATGTTTTTAATTCAATTTCAATGATTTAAGTAAGTAAGTTTATACTAAAAATCCTTCAGTTTGTTTAGTTGATTGCGAATATTTTCCAGCAGCATTTTCCTACTGAAAATTTTATCAAGCACCATTTGAGTCCCAATTTGAGCGACAAGTATTTGCAACTCTAGTCGTGACTACCGGATTGTATAAATAACCCCGCATTTCCGGTTTTAGCATGAAAAGAGGGCTGCAGAAAAATGCATCTGAAAGGAATCTTTCACTAAATTCTTCAACTCGCCATAATACCTGGCAGAAAACTTTGCATTTTCGCTTTGACACAATCAATCCTCAGTACACTGTAACTTTTGATGGTGTTTACCCAACAAATGTATGTAATAACTCAATAAATAAATGGACCGTAAATAAATAAAATAAATACATAAAATGGTGTAATAAAAGAAAGTGTGTACCACCAAATATTTTAATCCACCATATAACATCGTTATTATCATGTAAATTTTTTTTTTTTTTTTTTCTGAATGTCGATAAACAAGTTATCTTATGAGTATGGAATTTTAGTCAAGTTGCGGCCAACGACATTTTTTTAAAATGATTCATTACAATTTTTAGGTATTTATATACATTCATTTTAGTCCTTATCAACCCGGACTTTTTAATATATTTTTTTATTCATGAATAACTTTATTCGTTATTATTTACGTATAAAAACATTGATGTTCGTGCTATCGCTCTCATATATTTTAGTATAAATTCTATTATAAAAATATGTTCTGAATATTTTTATGTACTTAAAAAATATCCATAGCTCATATCACATCATTACCGAATAGTATGGTAAGCACCACTTAAAAATATGAGAATAAAATTCAAATTTAGCTCATGTGAAGGAAGCTGGTATTTTGGGGTAAATGTAGCTTGAATAATAAAATCTTCCAAGCATGATATTTCTGCAGCTAACGGAATATGCAGCTTCCTTCATAAATAAGGATGATTTTCGTATGCTTGAGTTAGACTTTTAGGAATTTCTCTGTGAAGAATTCTTCATTTTGACGATGTATTTGCATGAATTCTTTAGAAGATCATTTAACGTTATTAAAAATGCATTTTATAACAAGCAACATCTGTGAATTGCGAGAGTTTTTTTTAATAGAACATAAAACGATGTCTCATATTATGAAATTATAAAACACTAGGCTCCATTTATTGGATTTATTTATTTTTACATGTATGCTTTACATATTTTTTTCAAATCTATGAAATACCTCACTGAGTAAGTCCTATGCTAAGGTATTCATTTAGAATACTTTTTTCCTGGTGAAATCACAAAAATAAAAAAAATATTTTTATTCTTATGCCTGGATTGTTGGTATAAAGTTTTTCTTTGCTATTGGGGCTCCTATAGATCATTAAAGTTGTCTTACAAGAAAACAACAAAAATTTCAATTAATTTCATAGATATTCAATTAGTAAAAATATAGTGTAAAAATCGTGCATTCGAAGGTAATCTAATCTAAAATAATGAACATTTTTCATATTATGTAGGTATGTAGTTAAAATCTCAACGAATAATTTAATAAGAATTAATAGCAGACTCCGTAGCGCAATGGCTAAGACGCTGGACTCACGATACAGAGGTTCCGGGTTCGGAACCCGGTGAGAACACAAAAATTAAAAGTGATTATTCTCAAGCCTGGATGTTTGTAACGCTGTTCCACTCTGTAATTGGGCCTCCTGGCCTGTTGTGGTGGTAAAATAAATAAAATAAAATAAATTCAAATTAACATTCACAATAGACTTACAAAGTGAAGTGATAGATAGAATTTACATAAACTAGTGTGAAAAGTGCTAAAGCTTTCACGAGGCACTTCGAAACTAATTTATTCATATAAATCAAGAGTAGAACATAAATTTATAAGATACTTCATGTCACATTTACTTGGCGTTTATATATTTAGTATGATTTGTGAAGTAAGTCCCTGTTTTGTATTTACTCATGTACTTAAATACAATTTGGTCAAATGTAAATATGTTTCGGGCAGTGTAAAAGATATTGGTCTGTGTAACGATTATAACTCGTCGGCATTAAGAGTTTATTGAAAATGTCAGTTAACTAATGTTTAAATTACGCATCGATTACTTTAATATCATTTTGATGTTGTTGATGTTCTTCCTGTTCCTGTTCTTCTCTATGGTTGCGAATCGTGGCACCTAACTAGGGCCCAAGACAGCAGAATACTAAGTTTTGAGAATAGGTGTCTTGCAACCCTTGGTATCTACTGTCATCCGGCGAAGGCGTTTCGGCTGGCTAGGCCATATACTACGTATGCCTCCCGAGAGCCTTAACCACGCTTGCCTATTTTACAAGGCATCAGGTTCTCGGCGTCCCGGTCGTCCACTGTTGACAACACGTCGGGAGTTTGCGTCGGAGCTGCGGGGCGTGGACTTGACTTGGGAGGATGCGCGGGAGCTGGCGGCCGATCGCTTGGCCTGGAGGCAGTTTGTGGATTCCATGTGCTCCACATAGAGAGTGGATATGGTATGATGATGATCATAATTGTTCGTCTCGTGGTGCAGTGATAAGCACGTTGGGCTTCCATGAATGAGGTCACGGTTTTGAAAAAATCATCGCATTGAGTTTGTTTTGCTGCAGTTCATTTGCTTGCAGTTTTGGTTAGTGAATTTTATTTATTGAAACGCAATTTTCCGAATATGATTCACTTCATCTCTCTGTCAAATGCGCACACGCCGGAAACTTCATTTGCATTTCGCCGCTCTGATTTATAGTAAACTATCTCAGACATCCCATCATCGCTCATGCAACCATATCAACATCACGGTGATAAAATAATCTGTGCGGTTAGTAAGTACATGGGCCGGGCGTATGTAACATAAATATTTCAGAATCAGAGCTTGGAGCTATTTTCACTAACTAATGTAAATCTACGATGATATGCCAAATCCTATTTGAAACTTATATTTTAGTACCATTTTATATATTATTCAATGGTATTACCCAGTTTGTGGTGTAGTGGATAGTGTTTTGGGCTACCAAGTATGGGTCGCGGGTTTGACTCCCGATAGGATCAATATGAAATATTTTTTTGAATGTCAATTTTTCAAATATTTATAATGTGTTAAACTTTTGAATCGTATTAAATCGTATAACCGATCATTTTGCCTTCGTGTAAAAATTTATCAAAGCTCACAGCATTTATTCAAGTAGGTATATATATTCTTGATGAAAACCAATTTGTAAGCCCTTTTTAAAGAAATCTCCTTCATAGAAAGTAGCTTATTATTGACTAAACAAGGAAATTGTTAAATTAAGGGTAAAGAACATACAAGCAATTACTACGGCCAAATATAAATATATTATCAAAGCGGAATACGCAATGTAGCGTTCGTTAGCAACATACAACAAACCGTAAGGAAGAATAAAAGCGAAAAATGATATTGCGATTCTTTCTTTGACGAATAAATTTGAATACATAAATATTGTTAGAGAACATCAGAAGTCTCATTAAATCAAACGTCTACAGTAAATGATAATTTTTGCGTTCATATCATGAATTCTTCTTTTAGACGAATCTCAATAAATGTCGTTATTTACAGGGAAAATTCCTGGAATCAAGTAAAGAAAATGTCATTTGTTTTTTATCCACGTAGAAATGCTTCGTAAAATAAAATAACTGTTTTAAATTTATTTTAATGGCCTTATCAGTTTAAATAAGAGTATTGTTTGTGCGTTCTAGGTAAATAAAAAAAATTAGTCTACGTTAATTTTATGAACAAAAAGTATCGCAATTGCCCATTTAGAAACCGATAGCGCTGATCGGAGTTTTTTCTTTTCTATGTATAATCTACCACTGCGCCAGTATTCAACCCATCTACGATATTTTTTGTCTAAGTTTGTTATATGTATTGAGATATTTAAGAAAATCTTAACTGTGTAATATTAACCTATGTCTGTAAAAATAAAATAAAAAGAAAAAATAAACATAAAGCCAACTTCTTATTTATTCCATATCCGCTCTTTATGGATTTCTTATAACCGCTAACAAGTTTAGGGATCCCCCAAGCTCCCGTGCGTCCTTCAAGTTCAGGTCCTCGTCAATTCATATATTGACACCATAAGAAATTGAGCCCGGGATTTCACGCATGGTTACCCAACGTGCTAACTACTTAACTGCAAGGCGGATCAAAAAGGCAACTCCGAGACAGATTAAACCGGCAACTAAATGTATAAGCATCGATCGACTATAATTGCTTGGTTTATATATGTAGAATTGAAAGAAAAAAAGAGGATTAATTATGCACTCAAAGCTGTAATAATTGTACTAAAGACTTAGTTATCTCGGATTGAAAGAAGTTGTATGAAATAATGAATTACATCCCCCTAAATTCAGATCGACTAGGAAAGTTTGAAGTTTTCTTCACAATGGAAATGCGCCGAGTCAAAATGAAGAAGGAAATTGTTTAAATATGAATATCATTAGTCCACCAGTTATACGCTTTGGTTGTAGTCTTGTTTAAATAACCTATTTTCTTTGTGACATTCTCCGCTGCTTGTTTGCGCCCTGAAAGCTGTTTTAATATTTCAAGCGGAGCCGTCTGAAAATTTCAGCGGATCAAAAAATTACGGACAAAAGCTTTTGTACATTTTACCTTTAGTAAGGAGAGTTTCCTTAAAAATTTGAGTTTCCTAACTACTAGTTCATATTGTAACCAGCTTTAGTTTGTTTACCCTTTCATCAAGAGCATGTTATTAAAACGGTGATTTTTTTATTTTGTACTTTGGAACTGAATAACAACAACTAGAACCAAATTAAATACTCTATTTTAATATGTGAACAATCGAATGGAAAAATCGGCTACTTGCAGACTTATGTTAGTATTGTAACTTTTAAATACAACGTGTAAAATAATATTTCCATTGACGGCCAAGCGCATCACTCAATTTATTTAGAATAAATTCGTTTTGACAAATATCCTTGAGAAGGCTTTTAAAAAATGTCTCCATAAACATATTTTAAACATCTTACTTCTTCATTGTGCTTCGTGTTATGCTAATGGCTAGTTACAAATAGACTGCACTAATCTATCGGTCCTACGCCATGTTAATCTTATGCAAATTTGATTAGATACCCCATTTTTCCTCATTTACAACATATAAAGCATTGTTTTTTTATATTGCTGAAAAATATTACTATCATACATAATTAATTACGTGGACTTCTGTAGAAATGGTACAATTTTTATAAAACGAATATGGTTATTTATAATTCTTTTATCTGCATACATTTTTATCTCTAACTGAAAAATCAGTTTTGGTAAGGTTTTCTACTGATTGAGTCTTCGGCCAGTTGAATCAAAGTGAAATTAAATCCGGATGCGTAGATCATAAATATCCAGAAATCAAATTACATTAATACATTCTACGACTTTTAAGCTTTAAAGTTCAAAATCCCCTCAGTTTTTAACATTTCTCAACCTTTCAATTTATGATACAAAATCAAGTGTCTCCTTTACGTGATTTGAGAAGATACATTGATATTTTACTCTAAATAGGTCATATATTCACCTCTACCTACCTGTATGTTGATTGTGCATTCACGGTGGTATTGTGCCTCTATTTTACTATAGAGGTTCCATACACACTGACTGACCACTAGAATAACTCATTAAGATTAATTGCAATACCTGATTTGGGTATTTATTGTGTCATCAAGTAAATTCAAATATTCAAATAATGAGAGAGTGAACGAGGCGGATATCATTATGAAATTATATGAAACTCAGTCATCTTTAATCACTTTTTATTTTGCAACATGGTATTGGCAATAAATACGTGTATTTTTTAACGAATATACAATTCAACTGAATTATTTTAACTAAAGTAGTTTTTTATTATTATATATATTATATATGCTGCGCGTAGAGTAGCGATTAGTTAAACCAGCCAACGACAGTTCATAATCCCTGTAAACGTCTGATAAACTTTAGTATTCCTTAAACATACGAGTAACTACTAGTTTATAAATATTCCAACATAAACATGTAGTCTTCATTATTCTGTTGTGCTATCATTTTACTTTAATGTTTTTTTAATTTTTTTTTTTATTCTTATTGGGACAACCAACAGAAAATAATAACATAAAAGTATACACAATGTTGATTGAAAAAGAGTTCCAATTATAGTTTATCACTTAGTTAAAAAATTAATTCACAAACACGGCATACTAACTCCGAAAAACATTACCTGTGAGTAATTGACATCTTGAGGCGGTTACTCGCAAAAATAAAGCTTTATAAATCATCCGGAAATAAATAAATAAACTATTATATCTGAGAATCTAAAAATGTGACGTGAAATTTAAAAGAAAATGTGGATATCTAGGCATTAACAGGACTTATCACCTGTCATTGGCTGGGTTAAATGAATGGCCCATAATTGGTAAAATTCAGCTTTTGTCTACAATTTATTATGTATTTGGACACACTCAAAATGTTGTTAATTATCCGCACCAATGCCCACGTTATAAGGGACAGTTTGTACAGTTTCTTACGCAGTTTCTTGTTCAGAAAACTGTACAGTCTGTCAAAAGACACGCTGAATATGTGTATTTTTTAAGTGCGTTCATAAGTTATTATCTTGTTAATATAGCTAATAATGTAAACATAATGTTTTTTACGTTTTTCAAAGCATTAAATATATCAATATTTACTTAAACGTTTACATAAAATACATCAATTGTTAGGTCAGCCAAACTTCGCGCAGACCATACAGTTTTCTATACAATATTCCACACAGTTTTCGCTTTATACGGGACAGTTTTCAAACTTCATAAGAAACTGTACAGTTTTCTGCCACGAACAAAGTGCGCTTAAAACTTGAAAAACAACAAACTGTCATTTCCTATATTACATTTGTCTCTATATGAATAAGCTTTATATATCTCTATATGAATGCATCTTTAGCTATGCAAAATATAAAGCTAAGATCCGTCCTAACCCTGTTGTTTTAAGAGTGTGGGTGTCAGTGTAAGGGTCATCGTTCGTGACACTTTACCTTCCTCACGACGTAGTGGTACCCTCGACGGGCCCTTGACCCGCCCTTTGTTCCCCATCCACAGACAATAGAGCCTCCAAGGGTGTGAAGCTTATTGGAACTTGCATCGTAAGCAAAATAGCAGCGGAAAGCTCAGCGCTTTGTTTTGGTAGGAAAATAAGACTTTGATTTATCGCCACCATAGTATGCACTTATTATAAAATTCTTCTTTGTATTTTAAGGTATATTTTTACTCATTAGTCCAATGTATGTACTTTTTTTAAATATGCCTTTTTCAGAATTTTCAATGTAGGCGATAGTGTTAAATACCTCACTCCACTTTTTTTTTTCAATTTCACCGTCTTTACACCTCTAAATGATAACCTTTTTTTTAATAAATTATAAAAAAGAAATCTTTGCAATCTAATGATATTTGCACATATTTCAATTTGTAAATACTATTTTCAATGAAGCCTAAAGGGCTTATGCTGTGCTGGCTGGGAATCAAGTCTTGGTGGAGTGGGGATTCGAACTGGGGATCTCTAGACTCAGAGACGGTGACGCTACCACTGGGCCACCACCCGTTGAAATATCTATTAAATATTTTTATTTTAGAAGAAGAAAAAAACACTAAGCAACGCACTTAAGTTTTTACGTGCATGATAAAAATATATATTATTATGTTTCGTTGATCACTCACAATATAATTTCTGAGATAAAGTGGAGTGCCTAGTTTTTATTATTTTATTTATTCAGAAAAAAATAAGGTTATATAAAACATAAATAATATATAATGATAGTTTTTGGTTACTCATAGAATATAACTTACAGATATGTCAACCCTTCAACTCCGCATACATCGCCTTTTCATTCAATATCGAAATTCCTTCACCGGAGTTGTTATCTGTTGACCGTTCTGGGTTTTGTTTGAAACCTTTCTGTTTTTACAGCGGTGTACACAAAACTCAGGCATCAAACCTCCGACTTGTCCTCGGGCAAACCCAACCCTTATTTTCCAGTACACAAGGGTTGGGATAGAAAAACCCCGACACTTATATGTTTACTCAAGGGAAACCCCCTAAAAAAGAAGTCAAATATCGAATTTGAGACAAATAAACAAAATTTTAGAATTTATTCAATTTTTTAAGTTTAAATATAAAGTAAATTAATTGTTTAATAAATATAAGCGTTTACGTAAGCTCTAATTTTTATTCTAACATTATAGTCAAAACTAAGCTTTGCTTGAGTAAAAATTTTAGGTAAATAATTATAGAACTTTTTTGTAGGTATTTATTTTGACTTTAGGCTTTAAAACTTGGGAAGGTGAGATTTTAAAAATTAGACTTTAACAAATTAATAAAATACAGGTAAATTTTCATAGGAATATCGCACTTTCACTTAGTTTCAATATTTATCGATGCTAAGACGGATTTTTCTAATTGAGAAAATAATTTTATTTATTTATTTAGGTATTTATTAACGGCGCTAATTGCCTTTTATAAAATTTGTACAAGTTTTTACTTGTATTTTTACAGTAAACAATAGTAATAAATAAAAAAAATATAAAATGAACAACTAAAATGTTTATACATGTTGTATAAGTTGCACAAATAACATTTTTTTTAAATACGTTTTTTTAATTAGAACGTTCATATTTTATTTTAAAGAGGTGAATAATATTTAATAAAAGCAATACATATTTTCAGACGGTTGTAATTTTCATTCCCTTTTAATGGCTTTTACCATTTGTAAATCTAATAAACAAGATAAGAAATTCCCAGACCATCGATAAATGGTTTTCCCTAAATTCTGTAACGTTGTATCGGCGAGGAAGATGTTCTAGCACCGTGAAATTACAAGCGAACTCCCTGAGAAGAATTGACACGTTTCCTCCCGAGGATACAGTTAATATAAGTATAAAAACGATCAACCCTTATCCTATTGGAAGAATAATCTAAGACGTTAAATAAAAATATACTTTACTTTAAAATTCAACTCTATTTATAACACATTTCTTGAAGATAAGTTGTTTACGGTTTGCTTATATTCTAAATTTTATTCCAAATGCCTTTACTATGTCTCTCCCTTATCTGCAATGGTGCATAGCTCACTGCATTGTTACATCGAGTGCAGTGAATCTTGATTATTTGGTTACACGTAGGCAAGGTTATCAGTCTTACGCTTAAGCACCAGTTTTATATTCCCTTATAGTCCTTACCATACAGTATTAAGAAAACTTATAATTTTTATCTTAAAAGTAGTTTTATTTCCTATTTTAATGTCAAGTAATAATTTATAACCTCGTCAATTTTCTTTGTAGCATCGGAATAAGTTTTAATTAACTTTGAAGCGGAAATAATTCAGTTCTTGGGTGAAGATTATAATGAATTTATTTTATAAGGGAAACTGTATTAGTCTTATTCAATAAATGAAAGGCCTATAAATCTGACAAGCTGGTGGGTGGAAACATATTTTAGGCATTAAATAATTTCGAATTTTGGACTAAAATTGTCATACGGTACTTATACATGTATATGATGAAAACTTACTAGCTCGGATTAAAAGCTTTTGGAAAAAAATTACTTTAAATAATACATATCAGTCTTTTTACATATTATTTAAATACTATCACATTTACGTCTGCTTAACATATGACCTATAACAAAAGAAAATTTACTAATACAAAAGAAAGTTTTGTAGCCTTGACATATTATTTACTTATATATATTTTAAAGTTATGCACACAGAACTATGTAAAATTAACAGTATACAATATATTTCAACGCAATATACATGATATAGCACCAATTAAGTGCACAACACAATGTATAAAGTAAATTTCTGAGGACATTAAGAGTAAGGAAACAAATAATTAGTATATAAATGTTTCAATATTTTTAGATACTTAAGAGATAGCCTATAAGTGGACTTTATTGTCAGAAATTAATGTTGTATATATTTAAAATAAGTGTATGTCTGTTGGCTGTCCATAAACAAATAAAAAATAAAATAAATAAATAAATATTTGAAATGTTTATGTTGTGTTAATATGTCATATTAAGTACGTGTGTGAAGTGTGATGACACCCTTGGACTGGTACTGAAGTGTAAGACTGATCATCCTACCTTCATGAAATAAAATGACCAAGATACACTGCACTTGGTATACCAATGCAGTGCGCTATGCACCACTGGGTGCAGACAAAAAAAAGTAGTAGTAGTAGGGTGTAGTGGAGTGTGGTGGAAGTGTTAGGAGAGAGGTTCTGAATATTTAAGCGCAAGAGACAAGAATAAGTTGGTCATTATTATAATAAATAAGCGTTACTCAGCTTCCGTTTATAGCAGAAGGTCGAGTCGTTTAAGGGGTCCAAGACGTGAACCCCTTCATATTTTGAAGATAAAATCCTTAAATGTTTTAATTTTTTCATTCTCGTTGCTTTTTAGACATAAAGAAATTTCTTTTTCAACCATATTTCTAGCAATCCATTTACAAGATGTATATTATCTATCACGTCAGGTGATCTTAATCGATTCCGTCTTGTCGTAACTACTGGAGTAGGCAAATCCGTGCTCAGCTTGAGTCAGGCATAGCTAATGCAGCTTCAAGTCACAACAGAATTGATCCGAGTAAATTTCAATGGTATTCGAAAATGAGATTTTCTAATTATCATAAACTAAAAAAGAAAAATCGTTATATTGTACAAGTTTCTACACCCAAGGTTAGGAATTTTTTGTAGCATAAATTGTAAGGTGTCTTTGGATATAAATCGTAATTTTCACCTTTTTCTCTCTTTTCTTTTTGGGTCTAGCCTCTTTAACAAAAACTATTAAATAATTCCTGAAATTTTCAATAATTTATGGAAGCATTGGAGTAGGAAGCTTGTATCTGTGAATATTAAATTCATATTCTAGTTCCGCACCAATAAATTATTTCGAATATTCAATGAAAAGCGGAAATCAAAACCAGCTTGATATCGATCGCAGACATCTACTATTTCAATAAAGTACTACCTGACCTACACATATATCATTAGGTACCTATCTATATTTTGTTCATGGATTAAAGTTTCAAAAAGTCATGCATTTATTTATTTGCACTGTTTTCCAGCTTTCGGTCCTCAAAATTTATTCAGAGTAGGATCAGAACAACCATCTTAATAGGAAATCAAAATAATCCTTATGAAATTTTCTCCTTTTTTTATATAACTGCCTTCACTCGTTAATTATTCTCTTCTTCTTCTTAAATAATTAGACCTGCGTATCTGTATTTGTATCATTTGATACTGTCTATCTTGGGATTGACTATCGATTTCCAACTGTACCTCAATCTTTTTGCAAGTTGTTCAGAAACGACAGACAGATATGCAGAGATGCATCACGGATTTGATGTTTATGTAATCATCATTTCGTCCAAACGTGTGCAGTGTGCAATTGAGCATGGCATTTTTATTTCTCTTCCTCATATGGTGACATAAAATTAGAAACATATAAAATTAATGTGCAATAAAAAAAACACATTAAAGCATTAAAAATAAGCCTATCAAAGGCAACAGAGACGAAGTTTGGAAGTTTGTCTATTGTAATTGAATGCAGGCCCGTAAAAGGTAAAATCTAATGTTTCTCTACAAGTATTTGGACGCAATCAATTTTTTTTTTTACATTTAAACATTTTGGTATTACTATTAACAAAGAATATACAAGCACGTAATTATAATATTAGTTCTTTATTATCATATTATGAAATTTGTCTTGAGTTCAGATCAAAGAAATTCCCGTGGTCTGACCTTTTGATTAAGTCGATTTGAACTATGCCACATTGGTCCTGGTAGTAACCAATTAACTCGTAACACGTATGTAATTGGCCCCAATTACCCGCAGTACCATATTGTAACGAAACTTAGATGAAACTCAGTTCGTAGGTGACCTTTTACGGAACAATTTGCTATCACATCTAACTATGGGTATCTTGAAATGTAACTACGCTTTGCTATTGAGAAAACGTTCTTAAAACTTACTTTCGAAATTTTGAGTTGCAGATATGAATAAATTCATCCAAAGGCAATGTATGCGGAGTTGATGGGTGACATGTCTATATAAATAATATGAGTACAGAGAAAATAACAAATAAGTTTATGCAATAAATATTATATGAATTAATTCATTCATTCATTTCACTTGCTGCTGTTTTTTTCCTCTAAATTCATCTTTTCACTCCCAATATTTTTTTGGAACTCAACGCAATACATATAAAAAAATATATGTATAAGTGTGAACCCAAAAAAACCCAAATTTTTGAGATGCAACAGTAATTTTGTACAACTGAAACAAGGTACTATTCACAAACAAATACTTAAATATTATTTAGAGTAATCACACTTGGAATTAAAGAATATTGCGTTTATTCAACCCAAAACCGCAGCAATCACTAATTACTCTCTAAATTTATTTTTTTAAATTAATCTACGTTATTTTGACTAATTTGATTTTATTTTTGTTTCAGGTAAGCTGGATATCTGTTTGGTCATGCACTATTTTAACTGAAGTGACAAGGTAAGCGCTGAAAATCTACACGTTAGTAACAAGAACGTAAATAAAAACTTTTACGAACACGTAAAATTACTCGAAACACAAATTGAAACGTTTCAATCCTCCATTCCCTGACATTCGCTCCTCAGTCTGGTAATAAAGAAACGTTATCTTGTATCGGAAAAGAACAATTTAATTTCGCCTTCATCCTTATTTCTCACTGCGGATCATAATGCAGTAACCAGTTGCCACCCCTTACACCCTGGATTTGGTAAATATAAAGTCTTACCACTTGTTCTCTCCTCTCCGACTGTCTTACAACATAATATATCAGTATTATCTGTTTCCCCCGAGATAGTCTGACCGAAGACATTGATTTAGTCTGCAACCAAACTGTAGTTTATTTTGCTCTAATGCTGCCGTTAGCGAAGAAAAATGTTTCTGTCAAATTTTGATATATCTCACGGAGTAAATTGATTTTAAGATTCCCTATACCATTTTGTTTTGTTTCATATCCATTTAATATGTTACATTTTATATAGACACATCTATTTACAAGTTTTCTATTAGTTTTATTTACTGTTGTGGTACATAAAGCCAATGAGTTTCCATATTTTATTTTTCTAACCACCTCAACAAGGCCAAGAGGCCAAATTACATAGGGGAACAACGTCACAAACACCCAGGCTTGAGAAAAAAATCGCTTTTAATATTCAACATAATATGATTGATTTCTGTCTTCTTCTTCTTTTTTCGCCACGTTCGCTCCTATGCGGAGCATGTGGACATCACTAGATCCCTCCAGGAGACCTCCTGTCACCAGCCAGCTCTCTCGCCTCCTCTCACGTCAGACCCGCATCCATCAGCTCGGCCGAATACATCCGTAGGATGTTCATCGGTGGTCTGCCACGACGGCGCGTCTGTCTGCACTGTGCCGGTACTCCTGTATGGATGCGAATCCTGGGACCTCACAAAAGCTCAGAATGCTCGCTTCTTGAGTTTTGAGAATAAGTGTCTGCAGAAGATTCTAGGCATTAGGTGGTTTGACTTCATAACCAACGCTGAGGTTAGGGAACGGACGCAGCAACCTCCGATAACTGGAGTCGTGAAGATGCGGCGTTGAATCTGTCTTGGGCATGTACTCCGGATGCCTCGGGAGAGCCTGAACCCGGGCTGCCTCTTCTTTACGCCTGCAAGATAGATTCCTGTATTAATATAAATTCACAAAAAAACTAAATAAGTTACATTTATCAATACTTCTCGATAGTCACATAACCTTAAAAAAAAAAATTACCGTAAAAATAAACAGTAGTTACTATATAAGTACTTTGATTAGTGATGTGAACAAAATTTCAAATCTACTATGTGTTAGCCATAATTTCTTAAAAAATATAAAAGGAGGCGTCAATAAATCACAATACCAATAGTATTCAACTTGCTATGTATACAATAATATTTTGGTTTTCTGAATTTATTTCATTTGAATCAAGATGAAAACAACTTTATCTGAGGATCTGAAGCACAAATGAAATAATTTATTTATCAAGGGAAAAGGGGTTAATGTCAAGGGATTACCGTGTACCGTCTATAAGCAATATTACTATTCCGAATAGTCACGTCCCCTGGCATTATTCCGTAGCCTGTCTCGATTTCAGGTAGTATAGATAGTGCTTCTATCTCTGAGAGGATCATACACAATACATGTTATATTTGAGCGTGTATGTATTCATAACATATGTAAGCATTTAGCTGTAAAATGAATTTACACTATTTATAAAAGAAATGCATAAAATTAACGTTAACACCCAAAATAAGTTTTAATGAATTATTGTTTGAATGTATATATAAAAAAGTACAACATTTTTTTTTTAAAGGTGTTTAAAATTATGGAGCAAATTATATTTGACTTATGACTGTGGTGTAAAACACAAACAAAAATGTGTAATGTAACAAAATATGATAAAAAAACTCACTCACTCGAAGCGTGCACAATTTTATTATATTTTTACATATAAAAATACGTTTTATGTAAAGTAATAATTAATTTTATAGTGCTTTCTTTTAAAACCTAATGGTCTGTGATGAGTTAACAGTGTTTTCATTTTAAATCCATCTCTTATTTACAAGCTGCTATTCCCTTTCGAGTCTTTTTGATATAATAATATATATGGCGGAAGATGACTTTTAATAGACATGCCAGATTGAAAATCCCTATCCACTGCGATTGCCATCTTTGTATTTGGACACGCTTTCAAAAATGCGACATCAGAAAGCCATTTGTTGATTACTGCATTGTTGCTAGCGGAGTCTGCTGGGCGCATCTGACGTCATCTGACATATGATGACGTAGCATAAAAAGACAATCTACTTCCCAACTCCACTCTTATTACTGAAAGGATTGCTCGCTGAAAATGAAAAAAATAACACCCTTCTGAAAAAGTAACTCCTGATGGATCTGAAAATACCGCTTCCCTCGTCTGTCTTCAAAGACAGATTTTCCGAATCGTTTTCCTTAATGACGTAATCTGTATTTTTTCTAGTTGTTTTTGCCACCTAAGAAGAGATTTAGAAAACTAAATTGTCAGAGAAATGCTTGTATGCCACTTTGTAGTTTGTAATTAAAATATGGAAGGGTTTTGTTTTAGGTTATCTAGAAAATCGTTTAAGACTTTGATTTTCCATTATTTAATTTCCTAACACATACATTTTAAATCGTATCAAGGTTTCACTATTATTAAGCTTGGAAATATTTCCCAGAAAATACTTTGTTTAAAACAAATAAATCCACTTTTGAGGGATTTTTTTACTATGGTTGTAATTTAAAAATGGGAGAAACGCCTAGAACTGGATGGTAATCTCCTAGAGTGATGGCAATTTTTCAAATTCATATGCGGAATGATGATGATGATAGCATAGTAATAACAACTCTTCATTTACGTATGAGAGACGCTTTATAATTTGTGCTTATAAATATAGGATGTTCTTTTAGAGGTATACAGTTTTCAAATGAAATAAACACGTAAAAATAAATTTAATCGGCACGGTATTGACTTTATTTAAAAAAAAATTCTATGCCATTTGTGTTTTAATGTAATTTGGGCCATGTGGACGTAGTGGCCGGCTCTAATGAAGCGCTTGAGCGCTTGAAAATTAATGCCGATATACGGTCCCAGTAGCTCGATAAAGTTGTCAAAAATTGGACTTCCAGATTACACTTCATTAGAGCCAGCCGCGGCTCCCATATGCCCAAAACCATATTAAAAATACAAATGGAATATAAATATCTTTTATCTAATGCCAATACCGTGGCTTTTAACATGATTTTTGCATGATTTATTTAATTTTAAGTTGTAAAAAACACAGTTATAACGCGGTACTTACTCTATGAACACTTTTCATGAACTTTCTTTTTCCCTTAAAACACTGTTTTTTACGTATCCTGTGGACGTGAAAACCACGTATATAAATCACTTGTATAATTGTAAGGCTTTCCAGCAAGTGTTCTCTCACATCTTGTTCATAATACTAGCGACACAATACATCTCCCGCTAAGTACTTCACCCAAGCAACCATAATAGATATATTTCTCCTCACAATTGAGTACCGCCACAAGGGTATTTAGGCCCCAACAACGGCCACCCCCACTTAGAAACTACAATTACCATAAGACTCTGTCCCCAAAGTTTGAAAGCAGAAACAAACACATTTGAAACTAACCCCACCGACATATTATTGTACCGACAATATATTGTGTCCCATTAACTTAAGTGAGGGTCGCTTGCCTATGATGCGTTATCAATTACGAATATTAGTAATCTATACTTTAATCTTTATTCTAAACAACAAACCGTAAAACCTTTCTTGCAATTCATTTGAAAATAGTATTTTTCCCGTGTATTTAAACTGTTTGCTACAAACTGTTTTCCGTAATATTGTAAACGACCTATAAAGTTATATGTTTGCTCAAAATTTAAAGTACTCATACATTTTGCGTTATACTTGTGCTCAATAGAAATAACCCATAATGTAAGCTACAAGATGATAAATCACTCAAGACTTTCATCTCGTTGTATAAACATCCCATAAACGTCTTTCAAAAATGCTGAAATTTCATACAAACAAGACGTCCTCTTTGTATTTTTAGCGTTTCGAGAGGCAGATTCAAAATTAGACTAAAAAAACATTGACAACCCTCCATAACATTTGTAAGGACGAAGTTGGACCGTGAGTTTCGACCGGGTAAGGGCAACTTCCCCGGTCGACGATAAATATTATTATCCTGAGGGATATTTTAAGTGAAATACGGATACCGTACTCCGTATACAGCCTGCAAGTTTACCGCTTTGAGTAACGATCCTTCCAGTGGAATATATTTTTGACGACTTTCGGGAATGGGTGGTTGAACCGTGTTTTAACTCTTCCGTGAGTTCGGGCCGCAGAAGTAATCAATATCAGACCGAAGCATTTGACTCTGTACCAAAATTATTCTGTGATTTAGAAGTCTGAACCAGATACAAAATTTATTTAATGAAATCAACTTTTCGACTTTTGATTTTATACTGTTAATGAAAATGTTAAATAATAATTGTTTCTACAAAACTGTCCATTTAATATTGTAACAATAGTTGTAAAAGCTGTGCCAGTCCAGGGTGTCAGATATTGATGTATTTAGTGCTTTAACACATAAATCATGTTTAAATACATAAAATACCATTGTCTAAGCTTAAATCGAGAGATACACAGTTTATACACTAGTTACCTGAAAACATCGAAACCTTCCATCGGATTTAAAATAATTTTCTGAAAAAAAACACATTTGAATACAAAAAAGTTATTGGCAACCTTATTAAGATAAAAATTTAACTACTTCACCACAAGGTAAAATAAAAGAAAATAAATTTATCCATCTGCTTATTATTTTATCGTGATATTTCGCTGTTGGGAATCCCTCTTTGTACATAGTTCATAGTACTACGTTAGTTCAGGTGGGATTTACGTCTACATTTTACATTTACGCTTTACATTCGCATTTGCAGAGGATGTAAGCTATGGGAAGTTTTTAGAATGTAAGGTAAGACCATTTGTGGTGTAGCGCAATGCGTCCATACTTTAAACCCTCCATGAAAAGTTTCAGCGGGGTTTACTGAAGTAAAACTATTCAGAGCCAGGGTTACTGTGAAACTGACTTATTCTTATGTTGATGGTTGTGCTCAAATTTATTCCGCTTTTATATTATTTTTCTTGCCGCTGCTGTCTAAGTCACAAAATTATTTTTTAAACGATACTACTACTACTACTTTCCCTTTCCCTTATCCGCATAGGACAGTGCATTGGTACACCAAGAACAGTGATGGTACACCAAGAACACCAAGAACAGTGATTCTTGATCGTTTTTTACATGAAGGTGAGATGATCAGTCTTTACGCTTCAGAACCAGTCCAAGGTGAACGCATGAATTATTATTATGAAATTCACGTGTAAATAAATATTTAATGTTGTATGGGAATCGATCCCGCGACCTCATGCACAGTAGCCAAACGCGCTACCACTATGCCACGAGGCGGACAATAGCGCGTAATGCTTTTTTTGGATTTCACAATAAGTCTTTTATTAATTAATATTTCATATAAGCATATATTTGAGATAAGCATTATCGACAAAATTAAGAAAGGTCTTTTACGTTGGTTCGGTCATGTAGAGCGAATGGATGATGAAAGAACGGCTAAAAAAATATATGATGTGACTGCGCCTGCCTGGGTGTAGAAGTCGAGGAAGGCCGAGAAAGACATGGCATGATCAAGTAAAACAAGTGCTTGAAAGTGGGCATGTAAGAAGTCGGAATAATCGACGTGCGTGCATGAGACGATGTATGAATGTGGAGGAAGCAAGAGAAGTATGCCAGAACAGAGTGGTGTGGCGTTCTATCCTCTCTGCCTAACCCTTCGGGGAAATGGCGTGATGGTTAGTTAGTTTAGTTAGTTAATATTTTATATCTTATATCTATTTTTTTTTTCAGTTTTATTTTATGAATGGTTTTATCTATAAATTTATATTCTATGGTTTTTGTATTTCAAGTAAACCTATATCCCACAAATTCACCATATTTATATGACATGAAATAATCCAAGCTGATGAATACGGGCGGTAGGTACTTTTCAAAGTATAGTTAGGTACTTGTAGAGCTGGCTCCAGGTTGAATTCACCCGTGAAGTATAAATACTTTGCCCCGTTACTCGTCAAGCCGCGTATAAGTGCGTATTATTAATTAATGTCCCATTCGGCTTTGTGACGCACAACTAATAAATCAACCGCAAGAACTAACCACCTCTTCTATACTATCATATAGTACCGGATGGCTCAAAACTAGCAGTCAATTAATTTAGGAGTTTTACAACACATGTACATATATTTGAACGCTGCCGTTAAAAAAACCATGTGATAACAATGATATATATATATTTACATATACGCATTTTAAATATAATACTTTTATATCCCGACTTGCCAGATACCATTTTTTTTTTAATTTTGCCAGATACAAATATTTTTATGCGTAAATCAACACGATAAATTATTTTTGTGTATTCGACTTTTGACATTTAACATTTAATTCACCATTTGATATTTTACAGTTTTTTTACTAATTTTTTCATGCATTCATCTTTAAATGAATCAATTGGTTCTAAATAAAGATTATTATAGATGTTAATATTTATCTACATAGCATTTTACTATTTCTAAAAACTAAAAACCTGCTTTTAAAGTTAATTAAACGTCGCGTCGATAAAAATGGAAGAAATCAATTTCTAGGTTTTTAAAAAAAAAAAACGGTCTGCAAAAAAATTTTTTTTAGTTATTGGATAATTGACAATGTGTTTCTGTCAATTGCTTGATTAAGAATGTCATGCACTTGGAAAACAATTAATTCGTCATGAATTTTGTGATACCGTGTAGGAAGTACTATGTGGTGTGAGTTGACGCATAAAACGTCCCTTTGGAGTGACAAATTTATATGAAGGAAGCGCTATTCAAATTGTCACACCTTTCATTTCTACTATGTTACATACTGTTATTATGTCTGTAGATCTTATTAATAACACTCGTTCAGTTACATAAGCCATCTAATTTGCAATAAAACACATTAACAAGATCTCGTCTAAGCATTCGTTACGATAATTTTACTACAACGAACCACGAGCTTACTCTAAAGATTTATACGGGACAGTAAACTGTACAGTATCCTGTGCAGTCTGAAAACTGTTCCGTATAAAACGAAAACTGTATGGAAAACTGTATGGCCGACCGACGTGACGTTTGGCAGACATAACAGTAAATATTTTTTTTATGTAAACGTTTAAAAAGTAGATATTGGTATATTGTAAGCTTTTAAAAACGTAAAAAACGTTCGCTCCTATGTAGAGCATGTGAGAATCACTCGACACCTCCAAGAGATCTTGTCATCGGATAGTTTTCTTGCCTCTTCTGAAAAAAAACTGCCAATAAAACTTTTTTTTTTCTGGGACAATTTAATTTATTTTCTCCTGAAAACTAAGCCCGAAATTTAATTTTATCATTTTCATGTACATTGTGTATCTGTGCATTGATGTTATTTATTTATTGTTTTTTTAAATTTGATGGGAACATAATGTTTTTATGATATAACATCAATTTGCAGGTCCTCTCGTGGCCGTTATAAGAAAATCTCCCATGTTTCGCGAGCCGAAACTCCCCCGCTCGTTTCATGAAATTTCAGTCATGAATTTGGCCAATTAATCATACTTAGCCCCATTCCCCGACCGCCATATCTTCCGCATAATGAATTTCTCAACGAAATAGGTTAACGGTCTCCCTAGGATCAAATCGGAAGGATGACTTACTCTCCCGTTATTTTATCATTACTCCTTACCGCCCGCGACCGTTATAACAATCCTTAATCAATAAAATGAATATGGCTTTTCCGATAAAAATATCTCATAATATTATGTAATTAACCGGGTTGCGGTTTGTTAGAGTCAAGATCTCCGGATTGGAATCTCTAGGTTCGAATCCCACCCCAACACAAGTTGTTTTCTGCTTTCTAGCATATTTATTTCCTACTGTTTAAAAGCAGCTCCAAAATTGAAATATTTGAGTAGATATGTAGTAACATAAGAACTCAAGTGTTTCTTTTTCTTAAAAAATAAACTTGACTATCTTACCATGTAATAAATGATAAAGATTAATTTAAAATGCGGTGTACATATTAAGTGCTATATACACCATTAGGTGCGGATAAGGGAAAGTAGTAGAAGTAGCCAACTCACTCAAGACTCGAGTGCTCAACCAATGCATTCTGCCCGTCCTTACTTATGGCGCGGAAACAATGACTCTGACCAAGCAATCCTCCCATAAGTTGCAAGTTGCACAGAGTAGCATGGAGAGAATTATGCTTGGAATAACATTAAGATACCAAAAAAGGAATGATTGGATCTGACGCCAGATAAAGGTCTCCGACGTGGTGGAGCGAATTGCTTGCTTGAAGTGGAAATGGGCCCGTCACATAGCCAGAATGACGGACGATAGATGGACGAAACGCGTTCTGGTGTGGAGACTGAGAAACAAGAAACCTCAAGGACGTCCACCGATGAGATGGGTAGACGACATCAGGAAGTCTCCTGGAAGACGGTGGATGGGGGGCGGCGCAGGATCGGAAGGAGTGGAGACGGCAGGGGGAGGCCTATGTCCAGCAGTGGACCTCAACGGGCTGAAATGATGATGAGTAGCAGTAGCAATCAAAATAATATTATTTATATAAGTCATGTAAAGAAATTGACGTTTTTTATATGAAGTATTTGGACAGCACACGCTTGATTTGAATAAAATTAAAATAAAGAATCGATTGGAACCCATTTTCCCCATATAGAAAAGGTTCACTGGTGATGATGTAACAAGTACACAGATTTTTCTTATTTTTTGTCAGCGTTACAGTAGTCTCGCAACTACACCGCATCTTTGATTCGCCGGTCTATTAATTTCTTAATGTTACACTGAACGTACAGAACAAAAGAATGATTATTTTTACATATGAATTTATTTGACTTATTAATGTAATCAATCAATTTCGCGAGAGCAATTAGTCGGCCTAATAATTAAGGCAATAATTATTATGCAACAAACTCAAAATTACTCGATAACGTTGATTTCAGCACACACTCGCTCTTTGTATCATGCCGTGGTGTTGTAGGGCTAAAACACAAAGGGTGTTTTTGCAAAATTAGCATAAATATGTCGCGTGACATTTTTGAAAATGTGCCATTTATGTGTGGATAGGAAGTAGGTTGGTGTTTTTATGGGCGAGGTTTAGGGAGTTCCAACCCCTTCCCTAGAGTGTTGTCACGCAGCACAATCGTTAGTCATTTCCAGGTACAATTATTCATTTTGCCGCCTGTTTGCTGTATTATTCGACTTTCCTAACTCAGAAGAAAATTATTTTAAAAAATGGCAAAAACACAAAAGGCCATTATTCGACTGCGTATGTATGTATTATTTCGATTTATCATTTATTTCTGAGTACTAATTCTTTAAATTTTGAAGAAAAGAAAACAAACAAATAAATCTAATCGAGTAAGCACAACCGAATATTCATTTGAATTCCAGTAACGTTAAATTCTTATTGAATAAATTTTGTTTAACGTGTTTTGTTTGATCTGTCTAGAGGGGAAATTTTTTCTTTAATTTTGGGCGTAATATGCAGTAGAGACTTTCAAAACCAACATTCTTATGTACCTACATATTTCGGATATTACAATTTATTGAAAAATGTTATATGAGAAGTTTTAATTGACATTCATTTGTTACCCTTTCTCGGCTTAAATAGCTCTCAACTGAAAGTGAAAACATTAAAAAGTTTTTACTGGTAGCAGATTCTGAATATAAATCCATTAGGTACACATCTTAAACAAATGAATAAACCATTCAATGTAGGTTGTTTTTAATTATCTGTGTGCTTTAAAATATTACGTTCAACCCCTAAATCTAACATGTCAAATTGTTATTACTCTCAAGTACTTTATCCGCGGTTTATTTGTGTCTGCATAAAACATAATTTTTTCTCAGCTTTGTAAAATTTATCTTCCTTATGACTCCTAAGTGAATGTGCCATTAAGAAAATGCAAATGACAGGGAAGCTTTTAGGGAGGATAATTAATTGTCCGAATCGGGAAGTTTTTGTTACGGCCATCAAAATAGGCTATTAAAAATAATATGAAGATGTGTTGCTGAACTCAGAGGGTGAATTTATTAACCTTTGTCCTTTTGTGTGCGCTGAAATGGTTGACTAATCAGTGGTATTATCGGATAAAATATAATAATTTATTCCAGTCCGTTTTAATATTGAAAATTCCAATTTTCAAATATTTATTGTATCAAATGAAATGTTAGTTACAAATTTAATGATTTGCGCAATGAAACGCTTCGGCAGATCATTAAAATATTGTATTAATCGTAATTACATTTTGAAATAATCTGTTTTCATGCTTAATTTTGCTATTCAACAATTACGCTATCCGATATGGATATTCATATATTTATTTTAAATATAAAATAATTTTTTCTCTTATTTTTGTTTTGACCAAATGGTTTTTCCATCTCCTAGCCACATATTTAATGTGAGTTTTTAAAATTTTATTTAATAATTTTAAATCGAAGAATATTTTTTGTATATAAAATTTCGTTTTCTTTTCATCCTTTAATGGAATAACATATTTTAAGAAGTGATTTTTGTATGACGCTAGTTTAGTTTATATGACGAGTTTCAATTTTTTTAAATTTCTAGCATTTAAATTACTTACTTCTACTACTTTCCATTATAACACCCAACGGTGCATTGGGCATATCAAGTGCAGTGTATATTAATAATTTTATAACATGAAGGTAAGGCAATCAGTCATACGCTTCAGTACCAGTCCAAGGTCTCACGCTTGAAATATTAATAGCATTTAAATTACAAAAAACCTAATAACCCTAGGAGAATACCTAAGACAAAAATTAGTTTTCCGTTTGGTAACATTCTTGCTTCATATTTCGATGGGATTTGAATCATCGAGAGTCAAAGGAAATTTCAATCTCCCTTAAAATCTAAACTGTTCTGAAACGACCCGAAATCAGTTTGTATTGGTTCTCTGGCCGTACAAAGGTAATCGACAATTTTCCTCGCTTTGGTCTCGGGGTTTCGTTTTGCGTTTTGTGTTTGACCAAACCTTCTGTGAAATTTTATGTATAGAAAATATCCCACTAAAGAAACTTGCTTTTATTCGACTTTATCCATGACAATGTTTACAAATGCAGGTACGTAAAAGAATATATTTTTAAAAACTATCGTTAGTAATTTTTTTTAAATATATATTTTAAAGTAGTACCTATATTTTTCAGACATTTAAATAATTTTGTTTGAGATTGTTTTGTCCACGCAGTTGTAGCGCATTTGGCTACCGTACATTGGGTCGCGGGTTCGATTTCCGTAGGGTGACAACATGAAATATTTATTTGCAAGCGATTTTCATATTAATGTTTCACGTGTGATACCTTGGACTGGTACTAAAGCGTAAAATGAATTGTCCTACCTTCATGTAATAAAAATGATCAAGACACATTGCACTTGGTGTAACAATGCAGTGCCTTATGCACCATTAGGTGTGATAAGGGAAAGTAGTAGTAATAGTAGTATAAGTAGATTGTTTCATATTATTTTATTTTTTAAAACACCTGCTTTTTTTAAAGTGTTAATAATGAAAAATGGGAGCATTTATACACAAACTTCCAAGACACATTTTAAAAATTTAAGTTTCTATTTATTAATCATTTTACTCTAATGGAAATGTATTTATTTTTTCGCATCGTATTAACGTAGGTATTTTAAGAATGTTTCATCGAAATTATGTTTTGAAATAACTATTATTTTGTTATCTTAGTATTTTATATCTGAAGCTTGAAATTATTTCTGAAGAAGTGTATCTATACACCAAATAGTTTGAAATTTGGTATTATAAACTAAAGAAACTGTCCTTTATAATATAATGTACATACATACATTGGCAGAACCACTTTAGCGAAGTACTCGGACGCTGGAGATTGGCGCAAAAGCTCTTAACATATTGGAAGCTCTTCCTGACTTTTTAAGCTGAAAGCGTTTACCATGGAGCTATCAAACACGTCTTCTTTTACTTGTTTTAAACATGCTTCTGGTTACCAAACACTTCTTGGTTTTTTAAAATCGAACGACTTTTTTTAAAGAAATTCCTTTTTGATATAAAAATGTTAGTTTACTCTGAAGACTACAACATAGTATATATATATATATTATCTACATGGCTTACATTATTTACTTATTTATTTATTTTATTATATGGACAATTTATAAAGCACTGTTTTTGCAAAAAAAATGCCTCAAGAGCGTTGTATAGATAGAGGCTAGATCTCAACTCGTCCTGCAGCTACCAAGCGCATAGACGGTTGGAGAATTCTAGCCCCTGATTAGAAATATAACAGATTTTAATTATAAGTTAGAAAATTTTACAAAATGATGTAGGTATACTTAGCAATAATAAGTGGGTAATAAACTGTTTTTGTAACTGATTTTCACTAAGTAGGAGGCTAGACAACAATCCATCTTGCAGCTACAAAGCGCATGGATGATTGTGGATCTAGCCCTCTTTATACTACGAAAGATAGTATTGCTCCAAAATATCAGTTAAATAAGACTAAGCTAAGCTCAAAATATACGAGTGTGGTTTTACGTATAAAATTAGAAATCAAATACGTATTCAACATTCAGTTACCAGCTAAGATTGGTTCAATGACTACTGGCCGATGTGTTCTTTTATTATTTAAAAAAAAACGAAATTCTTAATGATCAGACACATAATAATTTTACGTCATCTTCATGGTATGATGTACCATATCCGCTCCCTTTGTGGAGCATATGCAATCCACAAACTGCCTCGAGGCCGAGCGATAGGCCGCCAGCTCCCGTGCATCCTCCCAAGTCAAGTCCACGTCCCGCAGCTCTGACGCAAACTGCCGACGAACTGTCAACAGTGGACGACTAGGACGCCGAGAGCCTGAGGTGTAAAATAGTTTACGTAGGAATATGAAATATTCGTGGATTATATTTTATGGTACTATTGAGGACTCCATATTGTAATTTTTCGGAATAGAGTGTGTGATGCCTTGGACTGGTACTGAAGCGTATGACTGATCGTCTTACCTTCATGTGATAAAATGAAAAAGAATCACTGCACTTGGTGTACCAATGCCCTATGCACCATTGGGTGCGGATAAGGGAAAGTTGTGTAGTGGAATTTACGTATGTTCTAATAAGTGTTGTAATTTCATTTATATCCCTACAGAGATGAGGTAGAATTTTTTTCAAATTCAGGAATGAGGATATTCGAGCGTCACAGGGCTTATGACCTGTCATTGCTGGGGTTAAGTGGCAACTTTATGTAGGTACTACAACATTACCCATTCCGCTTATTAGCGAATATCCACACCAGGTAACATTTTTTATTTTTTGTATATACGAGTATGCTACGAATTGAGAATCATCCACCAGCGAGTTGAAATCTCCATCTATGACAGGTCATAAGCCCTGTAAACGCTCGAATATCCACATTTCTGAATTCGAAAAAAAATCTACCTCATCTCTGTAGGGATATAAAATAAAATATAAACCTACTCCCGTCTTGGGATAAAATCCAAGTATTTGAACACGCCCAAAATGTTGTTGTAATTTCATTTTATGGACTAATAAACAGTATTGTAAAAATTACGTTTTTTCAGTTATTTTAGTCGATTTGTGTTTGTACTCGTGTATTGTAGTTAAATTAGTATAAAAACTACTTACACAATATTTAATGGTAATTTTAATCGACCGTGAATGAAAACATAATATAGTAACCTTGTACAGCAAAACTTATTATCTTAATAGAAACCAGAACAAAAAACTCCAGTAACATTCTTCATCTAGTATTGAAAACTTTGCTTCTTACCTTGTTAGTTTGCAAAGTTGCAAACACCAAGTCAGAACAATTATTATAAATTTTGACCGAATGCAGTAACCGGTGACTAAGTGCAAAGTTAGTTTAGAAAAGCAAAGCCGTTTACCACGCTTTATATATGTGCTTACTATGTGAAGATGCTTTATTTGCTTGGCAAATAAACAGAATATAGAGGATACAAAACTACACACCTTTGTGTACACATTGTATTTGGCAATAGTTTTAAAATATATTACTTTAGTTGTGTGTTGAATAAGATTATAATTTTTTTTTTTTTTTGTAAATAAATATTTGTCTGCCTCGTAGCACAATGGTAGCGCATTTTCGCTACCGTGCATGAGATCGCGGGTTCGATTCCCGTAGGGGGTCAATATGAAATATTTCGACGGTCCTAGCGTATACTGTCGAATCTAAAAAGGGCGATTTTTGTTTTATTATTTTAAACTGCCCAATTTCCATATTTTTTTCAGGTGGTCAAAAAAAAATATATATTCAATTCAAAAAACCCCAAAATTAAGAGGAAAAAATATTTTTTTTTACTTCCTTAAATATTATGTAAATTGGACAGTTTAATACAATACCATCGATTGGGACCATCGATTTATTTACATGTGATTTTCATAGTAATATTTCATGTGTGATACCTTGGGCCGGTACTGAAGCGTAAGACTGATCATTTTACCTTCATGTAATTTTTAAAAAAAACCGATCATTATGCACTGCACTTGTACCAATGCAGTGCCCTATGCATAAGGGAACATAGTAGTAGTCGTATTTGTAAATCTACGCCCGATGGGCATTTACCTTACAATAAAAATAATTACATTAAGGTACATTTCACATAATAGCCAAAATAAGTACATAATATACTGCAGTAATTAAAGTTAAAAATTAACGAAAATAAAGTAAAAACATTTTATGTCTTGCAGGTAATTAATAAAAAAAAATTGTTTTAATCAAAATTTTGCAGAAGTTATTTAAAAATTGCTATGAAAATTTTTAGTTAGCAAAATTCATTCTAAAATTCCAGATAGTTGGTACTTCTGAAATCAGAATAAAATATTATAAAAATTTTTCACAATTTTCTCCACGCTCGGTAGTTTATCAAAAAATTTTTCAAATGAGTCTCACTCAAGACAATCTTTCTCCTTCAGTAAAAGCTTCTCAAAATTTAACACTATCAAAAGGTATGAACCACACAGTATCTATGTACAGTTGTATCGTTTTGTATTTTTTATCGTAGCTAAATATAATAATGCTATCAGTATTGATCTTGATATCTGGAATATAATGTGTTAAGAAAAGATAATTTTGTTCCTGCGCTGTATGTACATGTTCCTCGGCACGGGTTACCCCAGTGAGGACAAATTTAGTATTTTTAATTTGTATTTTGTAATATGTGTAAAAAAAAAAAAAAAAAAAATTTAAAATATTTTCCCTACAGCCGTGGATTCCACCAAATTAAATATCTAAAAATAATCCAAACAATACACTTCCGATTAATTCAGCAAATGACATCACCTGGAACTCAATTTCCGGCTATTTTGTATTGTGAATTATATATGCCAAGCCCGAATCTAAATGATATTGAAATAAGTTCAAAGCGCTCCCAACACCACACCGGATGTGATTTCCGACAAGAAAAGAGGAAGTTTGAATTCATTTAATCTCATCGTAACTGTAAAAATACAGCCTTAATGCATCAATGCACTTTAACTACAGCCAGTCATAGGGTCTGGCTATCATTGTCATAACCTAGGGTTTAACACCTGGATGTCCGTATTCCTTCTCATAATCTTTTAAACCCTTTCAGGATTTATTTTAACTAATTTACTCTAGACATATTTTAAATATATTTTTTACTTACAATTAAACACGAGCCTAAACGCAGCTTGCGAAGAATAATTAAACACTGCTGTTTCCAAATAGTATCTTGTATGTAATGTAAGATTCTTTTTCGTTTTAAACTAAATAAAGAAACTTCATTATTTCAACCGCTGTGCCCCAATACTGATTTGTAGAAGGAAAAAAAATATTTACTAGGTACTTCAATCAATTAGGTACTTGAATTAAAAAGTCTTTGCCAGGTTTCAATTTCCGATTTGATGATAACTTATTTTTTTACGTTTTATTCTGTTGGTTTTTTTATATTGGCTGACAGATTGCGAGTTTCAAAATAAATAAAACAAATGAATAATCCAAATACTTATGTAATAATTATATGATAATAAAAGTATGCGATACTAAATAATTAAAAGCTAGATCCCATAATATGTGTGACAATAAAAATACCACCAGCATTAGTGACGCAATCCCCATCGCCCAGCGAAGCATTCACCACTATATTGATACTTACGTCACAACATTACCCCGCTAACACTTGGTCCATTCTGCCCACTCGGCCAGTCAGCCCACCTGTCATGTATAAACACAGAAACCCACAAATTGACTAATTGTGGCTAAAAAAACCTTTACTCTTTTCAATGAAAAATTCGGTTTTGCAAAATGCTAGTTTAATGTGATGCAAGGATTTTTACTTTTTGTCAATGAAAAATTTTATTTTACAAAATTCAAGTTCAGTCCGATTTCATTAATGCCATATTTATTATCTTATGTTAAAATCAAAAACGATTTTATGTAAGAAATGTAAGAAAAAAAAAAAGATGTAAATGTTTCAACGCCACAGTTTGATAATGCCCTTACAAGGCGAAACAATTGTCACTAACTTGATAATAAAATCACGTAGAACCAAAAAAATCGTTTTTGATTTTAACATAAGATATCATGGAGTTCTACAAAATAAATGCCATTTCAATCAACCATATTTATTAGTTACGTAAAGAATTAAAATATTTTTTGAGATATAGGGCTTTGCATCACTAATAAATATGATTTGGCATTAAGAAAATCGGGTTTATTCAAAACACGCATTTAACCGACGAATTTATACATAATAATTGTACCTACATTTTTTAAAGTTACGCCTAAAAATGTTGACTTATATTGGATATGGTAATGCAGTACTTGCGTATAATATGATTTATTGTATTTATATCTGGAACTGCACCCCCCGAGGGGCTAGGGGACCGTCTCTCATACATAATTTAGCCCCCCCTTGGGTTGGTTCCACTGCGACACTGCTGAATTTTTAATACTAGGGGGGCTTTCTGTGGACGAAGGGGCTCCGTTGTGAGGCTAGTGCAGTTTTTAATCGAAAGAAAATATGAATTCCTCGTCGTATATGCCACGCTTCCGCCCTCAAAAGACGCTAGAATACCAAATTGCAATATTCTCTAATATTTTTGACGAAAAATAAGTTGAATAGACTTTATAACCTTGTTTATTAAAAATTCATAACCCCTTCGTATATTTCAACTGATTTGTCTCTAAAATTTGTTTTCCTTAACTATGTAATTCACTATTAAAACCATAATAGCAGTTTGGTCAATTCTTGGACCTAATTCTGTAATATTCAGTCGTTAGTTTTTTATTGGCTGTCGACATGTTGCTGTTTAATTGATTTTCTAAATTATATTTTCTAAATCATAATTTTCTTATTCAATTTGATCAGGGATGTGAACTAGAAGGAGTATCAAATTCCACTCCATCGCAATCTTTTTTTACTATGCGAATGTAGCCCTGTAATCGAAAAAAAGCAATGCCTTATGAATACAATCTTAAGAAAATTTACCATTAAAAAAGATATTAAAACCACTTTAATAGTCCAAAACTCATTTTTTAGTCAATCAAAAATTCCCATTTCGTATTGGGAGTATTTCACCTTTCCATTTACCGATTCCCAGTAGGTAATTTGATTAATACTGTTGGTCGATTTCAAATAGAAAGTAGGACAAAAGCTCATGAATATTAAATATCCATATCCAACTGAACGAAGCTTAGGTATAAAGTTTTATAAAAAGCTAATGTGTGGCCTTTTCAGAAGTCACATTTCAGACTTCAGTTTCAATCTGAATAATTTATTCGGTAAGTTCCAAACCATTTCTGTCGGAGAATATATTTAATAAATGTACTTATAGAATTTATTGGGTTATTTAATGGGGCTAATAATTTATCGTTAAAAAAAACATAAAATTATAGTAGTAGTAAACACTAGTTAGGTTACTTTTGTTTTTTTCCTTAATTTTATTTATTTTATTTTATTTTACTTCGATTTTGATTTTATTTGGTTTTCATTTATTATTTCTTTATATATTTCATTTATTATTTCTTTATCCCTTTCTTCTAATATTTATATACTTGTAAAATTACTGTATAATTTATGTGTATATGTTGAAGCCTTATGTGCGTCAATAAATAAATCAATAACACCGTGTATGAAAATTCATAGCATATGATTTTTTGTCAGTCTATCTATGTATGTCCAGCTGGTTTATCATGGGTTTTCAGGCAGAAATCACTAACTCCCAAAACACTGTTTAAAGATAACCAGTGTTTGTGTTATTATTGTGCTTAAAACAAGGGTCAAATATTCTATTTTTATGTATTTTATACAATTACATTATTATAAGTGAATAAAGTTAGTCTTGACTGTTAAACTTCTTTACTTTTTCTAAAAATTAAGATTATAAATAAAGATGATATTATATATATTGTTAAACTGAAGTAAGTGATTTCTGCCTAAATGCCCACGACTGATTACTCTTTATGTAACTTATATTGCTTTTTGAAAATGCAATTCGTAAACCATTATAATTATTCAAAAGATACAAACAAAATATTATACATTTGTACATACTCGTACATACAATACATGCTCCTAACAACTAGAACCATCAAAAATGTATTTTAGTCAAAATTGTAGTCGAAATATGTACCTAGCTGTATATTATCTAGAAAAGGCATTACACTATGGTTTTGTTCCATAGATTGTTTATTATTCTCGAGAATAGTTAATCATTCGATTGTTGTTCTGATAACGCATTAATGGAATACTAAATTGTGATAAATGTTTTTAATTCATATTAAATTGACAGTTTCAATTTATTACACTATCAACCAACAACAACGCATTTAGGTCAGTACCATCCATTTTGTGGAAGTTAAATATTAATAAATTCTTCAATCTGTACTTTTTCGATTGAAGTAAAAAATAAATGAGGTTTTGCTTTTAAAAAATATACACATAATGTCATTCGCTCTAAAGTTAAAGATAAAAAATTAAAATAAGAACTGTCGCCTCGATAGTTTTATGTACCATCGACAGAAGGCGTGCGATGCTTAAATTTTCGAAAGTGTCTGCGCTAATTACACGTTCAGTGTAATTATATATGCGCGAAGTTAACCTGAAGTTTCGCCTATACTTACACATGCCATAAACACCATAAGTTCCCAACAATGCACAAGCAGAAACAATACTTAAAGTCTACAAGAAGTTCTAATGATATTCTGATAATGTAAATAACACAAAAATGATAACAATATTGCTGTATGTATGTTGAAAAAAATCTAATGAAAGTTTGAAGGGATTCGTTGTTCCAGAAAATCATTGTTAAATGATAATATTTACGAAATTTATGTTGGAAGCACTTAAATAGTTGATAACACATTTAAATAAATGATAATATTTACTGATTGATGTGGCATTTATTTTGTAGAACTCCATAATATCTTATGTTAAAATCAAAAAACGATTTTTTTGGTTCCACGTGATTTTATTATCAAGTGACAATTGTTTCGCCTTGTAAGGGCATTATCAAACTGTTTGATTTGTTCGCCTTGTAAGGGCATTATCAAACTGTTTGATAATGCCCTTACAAGGCGAAACAATTGTCACTTGATAATAAAATCACGTGGAACCAAAAAAATCGTTTTTTGATTTTAACATAAGATAATATTTACCTTTAACATTATTTTAAAATATTGTAGCGGTAAGAAGATAAGCACAGTGTCTACAAAATATTGTATTTTGGTGTTTTTGTATTAATAAAAGCAGTGTATAGGTAAATTAATACAAAATAAAAGAAATAGATTTTTATTTCGATTATTTTGTGTGCTTGATTATGAATAGCTTGATAATATACTTATAATATGTACCTTACATTACATGAATTCAAATCAAAGCTCACCTGATGTGATTGAATTATCAAAGTCCTGTTACCAGAGACAAATGATATCTGAAACCGAATACGGTCTGTGTGATGTGTAATCCTGGCTTTACAGACGCGACCATCATCAAACATGCATGGGACACTCTTAGTCCATAGACTAGAATAGTTGATAGGGCGGGATAGTTCATAGCCTAGTCGAGCTGTCAAGAGTCGGGGGAGAATTCCGGAAACGGAAGCCATTGTAGGGAGGCAGGTGTGAATCCATTTGACACTTTCGGCTACTCTATATTTATTTTTGAATCCGTCAAACGATATAACGGACAGGTCCCGCTTCTAATATTTAAAACAGTCGCGAGAATAGCTAATGGATTTCATTGTCAGATATTTCGAACTGAAATAAGTGCAGTTAGTTGGCTTCCATTAATTTACTGTTATAAAACTATTTGGATTCTCGCTTTGGTTTATTCTAAATAATCATCCGGATTTTTTATGGGTTGTATTATATTTTTATCCCAATCCACTGTTGATCTATTATATTTATTTATGAATTTATACAAAACCTAGTTGTTTAGATATATTATTATAAAAACATTAAAATTCTTTGTCAGCGTACAGAATGTTTTATGTTTATCAAAAAAAAAAATATTTTTCCTCGGAATCAATCATAGCGTATTTTGATAATTTAAAAAAATAATGAAAACTTATATTTTTTTGTACTCTCAAAACCAAAAATCAGAAGGTTTAATGACGTAATTTAGTATTTTTTTCTGCTACTACTTTCCCTTATCTGCAAGTGCAGTATCTCTTGATAATTTTTATTACATGAAGGTAGGATGATCATTCTTGCGCTTCGGTACCAGTCCAAGGTATCTCACATGAAACAATAGCAATATGAAAATCACATGTAAATAAATATTTCATGCTGACCCCCCGCGGAAATCGAACCCGCGACCTCATGCAAGGTAGCCAAACCACTATGCTACGAGGTGGACTTTTTTTACTAATAAGCGTAGATATCAAACGTTGTTCAATTTTGCCTCGCGTCATCATTATAGTACCTTGCAAATAAAGTTTCATTTCGATGCTAAAATTGCATCGACTGCAGAGCTTCAGTTAATTATTGCAAAAAAATATGAGTTGATCAAACAACACGTTTATTGATTGCCTATTCTGACGTAGTTCCCTCCCACGTCAGTTCCACGTTTCAAGCTTTGATTACACGTTTTGAATAATTGTTTTTATAATCACAAAATCTCAATACAAAAATTCAAGCACAAGCACAAGCAAAAATTCCATTTTAATAACTATAACATATAACATAGACTATAACTATAACATAATTTACGTCATTTTTTATTTTTTATTTTATTTTCTTATTTTATATATTATAATTATTTCCCCTCTTCTTTTTCCGGTATAAAGATACCAATATCCTGTGTTCATTCTTTTCTTAACTATCTTGTTTACATTATCTGTTATTTTTCCATTTCTTTTTTAATTTTATCTTTCTCTTTTGCCACGTGCACACTGTATGACTTTCACAGTATACCCACAAACAGGCTATGCCTTGGTGGGATTTTTTTGTTTATATTTATTTATACATTTTTTTTATTGTACATATATGTGTTTTAATGTAAACAAAAATTTTTGTTTTGAAATAAAAAAAAAATAATAAAAATAAAAATAAATAAATAAATAAATAGATAAATCGTAATTACTATCGTTTTTATTTAATCATGGACCTCGTATATTATGCAAATCAAAATTAAATAATTTGTTTAAATATTGTAATTTATTCATTTCATTAATCAGCGCTCACATTCATGTAAAGATTAACTAAATTAAAATTTTAAAAGCAAAGTTTCTCTGTTAACTACTCTCGTTAGGGTTATGCAATGCGTGTTGCATACAACAAGGCGCCACCATAAATCCAAACTAGCTACTCACGCGAACGGGTTTACACAATTTCTGAGAAAAAACTATAACCGCGCATAAAAAATGTCCGTCTCTCATTTCCCCTTTTAATATGTCAAATTTCGTTAGTTTCGTCCCTTTCGCGGCGGCTGCTCAATTCACATCGCTGCATTTTATAGTTTCCCTGAAGTTTGGTTAACAATGCCAGTAGTAGAGTAGACTGCAGTGGCGCCACACAGACGGAAGAGATGTTAGAAATATATTTTTCAGATTTTCTCCTGTTATTTAACCCTCCCTTTGCCATTTTTGGCGAAGGGAATCGAAAGCACAATGACCCCGAGGGAAAACAAAATCTTTGAGAAAACCAAATTGCGTATTTTTGTAGTTAATTGGTGGAACATTTTCAAATAGTTATCAAGTAAAATCTTACAAAATAAAAAAAATAGTATGTATATTTTTATATTTCCCGTTAACGTTTACCAAACCTACAATAAATTCGAACGATCGTCTTGCTAAAACTTCTTACGTTCCCCTTGAATTATATTATTACCTAAATAGGTTAAAAAAAGTTATTCATATTTTTGGTATTTTTTTTTTCAAAGGGAAAAATGGATCCATGCAACCACATAATACGTGTTTCATTTTTTAATTAGTTTTTTCAGGAATACATAATCAGCAATTGATTAAACTCGTTATTACCTTATTTAATATCTTACCACAACCAACAACTTTTAATTTCCATATCTTTACGTTTTGGGAAATTAAAATTCGTAGGCTCCTGTTTGCTTTGTTTTAAAACAAAATTGTTTCACATTGTGAATAACATTTTTCATATTTTTGTAAAGCTTGACTAGTGTTTCTTTCAAGCTAGGATTAGTGGGCACTGTATAATAAACAAGATTAACGCTGTGTTCGGATAGAAGATTCTAGAAATTAGAGTCAACAGATCACCCTCGTGGGTATAAGCGAGATTATATTTATTAGAACCCAAATTAAATTACCTTCATTAGCTTTCTGAAACTGACACGAAAGTTTGTGCAAATTGGAGAGATATTTTTGAACAAGCTTTCAGACAATTTTTAAGAGAATATTCAGTAAATTATTTCGGCGAAAATTTTTCTTATGGTGGGTAGCGCCACAAGTTATAAATCATAATAAAAAAAACAAAGCGATTTTTATTTTATTTAAAAAGTTTACAATGATTTATTTACAAGTTAATGGTGATAATATAAATAACGTAATTGAAAAATCAACTATTTTGCTGTTTTTTGTGGACAAATCTTTTTTAACCGAGTAAACATTCGATCTCCAGACAGATTTCATACTGTTGAATGAAAGCTATGTATTACAATTTGACATCTCAAGAGAGAAGAGAAATTTGGAAGGGAATATGGATACATTTCTAGGCGTTTACAGGGCTTATGACCTGTCGACACACTCAAAATGTTGTTTATGAAAGCTATGTATTTTACTAAAATATTAAATTCAAATATCGTTTTATTTCATAACAACGATTAAACCTATCGATTGTTAAGGGAGAGAGAGAGAGAGCCTTATGTAGAAAAACTTTAGTTTTAATTGTTTCGTTCCGTAACGTTTCGAAACTCTCGATTAATATTTAAACTGGCGAAAACTTTTAACACAAAGCCAACATTTAATGTTGGTGTTGGAATATAGGCGACATACTGGCACGTGCTGGTTGTATGATGTTTTACGCAGTTGTATTATATATATATTTAAACATATTGATACAACCCACATTAACAACAAACGTCAAAAAAATATATGAAAATTTTAATTAATCCAAAAAACATTCAGAAAAATAATTAAAAGAAAGCAATCTCCGCTAGTGTAACGCCCTGTTACATAAATGTTTCCAAATCAACTTTTCAGCACAGTTCTTGAAGGATTAGTTAATAATTGAAATCAGCCAAGAATTCAGTATTATTAGTACAAAAATGCACTGAAAATCTATAGTTACGTGAGGTTTCTAAATGTACGTGAACGTGTTCCATCCACAGGCTGCGCTGTGTAAATATGGCGGTCCGTAGATAAGCTGTTCCCGCAATCTCTGTTCTACCGAGCCCCTAGCCCGAGCAACGTTAAATAGGAGTAAAAGTTACCACCTCCGCCTCCGTCTAGTTCGCACTGGTGTTTGAATACTGAAATTAGCTGCCGAAACCTAATTTAAAGGATCGTGCTTTGAGACAATGTGGATATTGGGATTAAAAAGTATTAAATTTATCAGGGTGGTATTTTGTTTCGTTTCGGCATAGCGGTAGCGCATTTGGCTACCGCGCATGAGGTCGCGGGTTCGATTTCCGTAGGGGGTCAACATGAAATATTCAAACAACATTTTTTTAAATGAATACAAATACTAGTAGACAAATTACTGGATTATACCCATGGTGGGCTGATATCAGATATTATTGATATCCCAACAGAGACAGAGAAACTTTGGAAACGAATGTGGGTTATCTAGGCGTTTACAGGGCTTATGACCTGTCATTGGCTGGGTTAAGTGGCCACTTGACGTACTACAACATTCCCCATTCCGCCCATCATCTGATAACCATATATGACAAATTTTGGAACTACTATATGTGTTGAAAACGTCTTCGTCATTCCGCTTTACAGAATTATTATATGCTGGTGTCATCTGTTGAGAAGATTGCAAAGCATTTTTTTGGCAATAATTTTCTATTAGATGTAGGTAAGGCCCTACCGAGCTTTATTACTTACTCTAGAAGATGTCTCTCCAATTTGGATTTTTGCTTTATATTTTTAACCAGTAAATCTTTTAAACAACATTTTTTTAAATGAATACAAATACTTGTAGACAAATTACTGGATTATACCCATGCTGGGCTGATATCGGATATTATTGATATCCCAACAGAGACAGAGAAACTCTGGAAACGAAGATGATGGGTGGAATGGGGAATGTTGTAGTACGTCAAGTGGCCACTTAACCCAGCCAATGACAGGTCTAAGCCCTGTACACGCCTAGATAACCCACATTCGTTTCCAGAGTTTCTCTGTCTTTGTTGGGATATCAATGAAATATTTATTCACATGTGATTTTCATATTAATATTTCATGAGCGATACCTTGATCTGGTACTGAAGCGTAAGACTGATCATCCTACCTTGATGTAATAAAATGATTAAGATACACCGCACTTGGCGTACCGATGCAGTGCCCTATGCACCATTGGGTGCAGATAAGGGAAAGTATAAGTAGTAGTATTCATGTTACATCCAATTTGTTTTGTTGTCAATACAAAGCAAGGCGGTTTCATCATTCCCACTGCAGTTATTTACGTATGCATTAAAACTCTCCCGTTTTACAATCGCGGAGGAAAAGAGCTTTCCCGGAAATTTGAAATTTTAATTTTTAATTTGAACCAAACGAATTCAAGGCAAGCATTTCCTTTTATTTACTCATCTGTTTGATTCGTTTCTGATTAGTTTTACCTTTTCCGAGATTCGAGAGATAATTGAATTATTTAAGGTTCTTCCATTTTTTTATTTTGTCTTATAAATGACAGCGTAATTTTTTTTTTCAAAGATCGTATAAAAATCTTTATTTAAATATAAATTTAATTGATTAATAAAGGGACTAAGTGTATTTTAAAATATAGCTTGTAGGAATTTAGTAAATAAAACATTTTTGGCGTGTTCAAATACTTGTACACAAATCTGGATTTTATTCCAAGACGGGAGTAGGTATATATTACATCAATAGCCAATGACAGGTCATTAGCCCTGTAAACGCTCGAATATCCATATTCCTGAATTTGAAAAAATTCTACCTCATCTCTGTAGGGATATAAAATGTAGTTAGTAGATAAATGTATTTTTCTTCAACTTTTACTATGGAATTTTATATCATCGTCATGATTTGAAGTTTTATTTGAATTTTTGAGTAATTGGTTTATTGGACCTTAGTAGTCTTTTGTTTTCGTCACCTAAATCTTACGTTAGGATACCACAATTTTAATGTTTTTTGTTTAAAAAATGTAGTTAATAATGTCGAGTATAATTGATTGGCTTTAGATATGAGAGTTGTAAAAAAACAATCCTTTCAGTGCGTCTCAGTCGGCATTTTGTAATTCGTAAAATTGCTTAATTCTAACATCTCCAATATAATTCAAGCTTGAAATAATGATCCAAACTCACATAGAATTATTGTGGCATTCATTCTTTGAAGATCTCGAATCCAGAGGTCCGTGCTATTCATAATTGAGGGCGTAAAAAGGCTCTAGGGGCGCCCGGGGGCGTTTCTTTCATCGCGTCATGTGATACTTTAAACATGGAAGGTTCTGAGGATGTCCACCCCACCTACGTCACCACCCCACACCCACCACCCTCGGTCCTTTCTTGGCAACACATCGCGATAATTGCACGAGCCTTTGATAGCAAAGTATTCACCTTTGTAGGGGTACTCATTGAGGATATACAGCCTCCATCCCACGGTCTCATGGGACCAGAAGGAATTAAAACTTGAAGAAAACTAAAAACTAGTCTTTGATTTTATATGCAGTGCAATTATTTACTAAGCTACGAAATTAAAATAGGTACATGCTGGAAATTATGTACCAACATAACTTTTTCGTTTTGTTTTATGTAGGTATTTCTATTTTATATGAACCTTAGAGGCTTGCACTTCCCAACCTTGAGGTTTGGAATAAATATTTATTATTATAATTATAAACTTGTTTTAAATTTTTTTGTTATTTATTGATTATGGTTGTTGGTTAAATAGGGATATTTTTGTCTCAAACTCATTAAATTACCTGATACTTGTGATATTATACTTCAGTAAAAATGCCATAAGCTTTTACAGGGACAAAGATTATGAATTTAAATTAAGGTAAAATTTTTTAATCAGTTGACGGAAAAATCATTATTCAATAATGCTTACATCATTCTGCCTTTCCATGGCCATGTTCTCAACTAAATTTAGAAGTGAACTCATCAATATCGCTATAATACAAAATTCCCTATAATATTTGACATTATCTATGGCCCTTTTGCGTCATCGCCTTTTGATACGATGTTCCGAGGTTGCGTTAACCCTTCAAGTCCCAAACCCTATAACCTCATTGAACCCCGTAGCGTGAGGTCACCCCGGAGTTATAAAACCGGCCTTCGTGAGATGAGATTTTCTTAAGAGACGGGGAAAGGGTAAATAGAAAATTCTAGCGTCCGGTTTTCAAGGGAAGTTTTCAAACCCCTTTGAATAACATTTTTGTTACTCGTGTTTTCATAATCTTTTCACAAGAAATACAATTTGAAGTTGAATAAGAAGGAAATAAAGCAGTTGATGAATAATGTGTCAATTCTTTTATAGCCATAACCAGGGTTTACTAGAAATATTTTCATTGAATAATGGGCTAACTATTACAAAAATAAGAAAATATATATATTTTGGTACATATAGTTACTGCGTATTTATGTCTGTTCTAGTTCAATTACTTTTTCTTGTCTCTTTCGACGATTTCGTGTATGTAAATGCCATACATTGATTGGACTTTGTCCATAAATAAAATCTAATATAGGTAGGTATCTAAGCTAAAAATTTAATAAAATATAATTTTTGTTTTGATGACGTTTAATCCATTTTTAGTGAAATTATTAAAGATGTTACGTTATTCACGCATTTATGCTTACCCTAAGCTCCACTCTCGTGAAGTTAATTGAAGATCGAGAGTGTAGTATGTAGTAAGGTGACTGCTTACTACTTAATACGACGCTTCTTGTACTTCGGTCAACTTTTCGAAGTATTTGTACTTAGGCGAGGAAATTCACAAGAATGTAGAGCTTACATTACACTTTTCTATCACCCTTCTAATGAATTTATTTTTTGTTGCAGGTAAGGAAAATGCACTCAATCATTCTTATCGGGGTTGAAACTTCGTGCGAGTTCGTGCATCTTCGGTAAGCATCGAGTCTCTTGAATTCTAGTTAAAACAATCGCCGCCAGGGTGTTCAACAATAGGTCTTTTGTAGGCCTGTCAGGAAGGCCATTGTTCCGTAAACCGCTTTGGGAAACTTCTGCGAACATGAAATACAGGTGTACAACTACAGGATGATTTAAAATAAATCCCACCTACAGAATACCTGACGGGCAATTTTGTATATATATTAAAAAAATGTCTTACATCTTTGTGACGTATAAATTATGCCAAACATTTAATTTATTGCTTGACGTCATATACGCGTCACCCCTTGGTGACTGTTAGTCGCGTCACAAACGCAAGTTTTTTTTTATACAAAACTGTTATTCTGAATAAAAAAGCTAGTAAATGTTGTTGCGTTGGACGATCTTCAATTGACGGCAATTTATAGTAGTAAAAAAACATGTGTAAGAGCACAGTTAGGATACTTACATGATGATAAAAAAACGGGGAACAAAAACAGAAGAAATAGGCTATTAATATAAACAAGGATACTACATTGAAACTCTCAAAGGACCATTTTTAGCTGTCGAAATTGAATAATGACATTTCAACCAATATTTTTCTATGTACATATATATAAAACAGACATCAAGAAAAGATAAACAGCAATAAAAAACTCCCTTAGATGTTTTAACATACTATGTTCCTCAGTTGACATGGGATCGTATTAGTCTTTTCCAAATAACTGTTTTAAGTCGAGGAAATTATTGTTACAAATGTCATTATTAATAACGCCCGCTAAGGTCCTTTGAGTAGGTATTAAAATAATTTCCTTGTTAGTGCCATAAATTCTCTAGCTAAGCTCCTCGCTATAACCATGCATTTTCCGTAGAGTTTATTTAACCTTTTGAACTTTTATTACTTCAGCCCGTTTAGGTCCACTGCTGAACATAGGCCTCCCCCTGCCGTCTCCACTCCTCCCGACCCTGCGCCGCCCCCATCCACTGTTCTTTCAGCAGACTTCCTGATGTCGTCCACCCATCTCATCGGTGGACGTCCTTGAGGCCTCTGGTTTCTCGGTCTCCACACCAGAACGCGTTTCGTCCATCTGTCGTCTGTCATTCTGGCTATGTGACCGGCCCATTTCCACTTCAAGCAAGCAATTCGCTCCACCACGTCGCAGACCTTTGTCTGGCGTCGGATCCAATCGTTCCTTTTTCGGTCTCTTAATGTTATTCCAAGCATAATTCTCTTCATGCTCCTCTGTGCAACTTGCAACTTATGGGAGGATTGCTTGGTCAGAGTCATTGTTTCCGCGCCATAAGTAAGGACGGGTAGAATGCATTGGTTGAACACTCGAGTCTTGAGTGAGTTGGGAATAGAGCTTCGGAATGTGGAATTTAGCTTTCCAAAAGCCACCCAAGAGAGATTTATCCTCCTATTGATTTATCGTCTTTTGAACTTTACAAAGTATAAAATAATCTTGAAGAAACATGCATTATTTCATGTCTTTTCACTATAAAAATTGCTCAATGTGCCAATATTTATTTTAGGTTTTTTTATTAGTCAAAAAACTTTTTCTACGAAATTTAGGAGACATGTGATCTTAGGTAAAAAAAATTTGCCACAAATATATTTAAAAAGGCCCTCGGGAGGCATGATCGCTTATTTTACAAGGCGTCAGGTTCTCGGCGTCCTGGACGTCCACTGTTGACAATCCGTCGGCAGTTTGCGTCAGAGCTGCGGGACGTCGACCTGACTTGGAGGGCGCACGATAACTGGCGGCCGATCGCTTGGCCTAGAGGCAGTTTGTGGAATCCATATGCTCCACATGATGATGATTGATGATTGAATTGATTATGATTTTATAAAAAACTTCATGTCAAAATTTTGATTGGCGCTGAAGCGTAAGACTAACTTATCATCAATATCACTAAACTTGGTGTACTAATGCAGCGCCCTATGCACCATTGAGCACAAATAAGGTAGAGTAATAATAGTAGTATAAAGGAACATTTTCCAATTGAATGTGTGATAAATAACAAGGAAATTAGGTTTTAAAACTGTTTTTGTAATATTTTTACCTATTGTAAACTACAAAACACGTACCTTTTTAACACCTTACTTCCTTAAAAGGGTTATTTATCAAGCATCCTTTATAGTGGGAACAATTCTTTTCCAAAGTTTGCGTGTTGCGCTTAGACGAAAATCCAGACACCCTTTGTATCGAAAAGATTTAAAGGCACACCTTAATTAGTTTGTCGGAAGCGAAATTAATCCTAAATTTTCTTGTGAAGAATAATAAAGACCTTTAATGGAAGCCATTCCCAAATCTGTTTGATGCCGGATATATTATTTCTTTGGGAGCTAACTTATCTGTAATGGAAAGTAAACGTGTCGTTTATTTTCTATTCTTTGCATTATGCCACACCTTTTAAAGTGACTACAATCCAAAATATGTTTTTGTTAAAATTAAGCAATTAATTATATGCGGTAGTGAATCGTCTATAGTAAATTAATTTTATCATTGGTGTGAATAAGAATTTCAAAAAAATTACCTTTCTGAACCGGCGCAGCACGGTGGAGGTAATTAATTGTTTTCATGTATGCTTTCTGTTGACCTTTGTATCTGCAAAACATTTATTTTTTTTTATATTCTTTAATATATAGGCACAGGCACATGTTTATTATAACCTATTCATTATTTACGAATATATAAACTTTTTTCTACATGTAGGTAGGTAAATTCTTCATTTTATAAGAATTAATCCTCAAATTTTGGCCGTTGTAATATCGTAGATCGCAAAATAGAGCTGATTTCAATAATTTTCCCATATCCGAGTTCCTAGTTATAATGTTAACACTTACTCAGCAAATTAATGAAAACAATGCATGTCCTTAATCATGATGTCTGTGGCGAAGGTACAATATATTGTTACATATACTATGTGTAAATCATTGATTAAATGATGAAACAGATAATTTGCACAATTTATCCCGCTCGAATAGAGCACATTTCGCTTGAAATACAAATTTCACTGCGGTTTTATTATATAAACGATAAAGATACGTGGTATATCGTGCTCGGCACACAAGTATCATGCTTGTAGAACATGAGATACGATTGAATTTTATGTAAGTACCAACATTGAATGTTGGCTGTAAAGCCATCCAATTTAATGGCAAGCGGCATGGAAGTCTAATCCTTCCTCCTTAAAGATATGTGATGCCTTCTCTCTCCCTTCCTACCTCTACTTTATACTCCCTCCATCTATTCCCCGTATTTGTTACATATTCCCACAGGTTTTCTCCTTTCGTCTTCCCTTCGGAAACTGCGAATAGTGGGTCTTTTGGAATAGTTGTACCAACTCGACAACAAAGTTTCCATATCACATAATGTGAACATCCTTTAACATAGTATCCTATTTATTAGAATTAGTATAACCTGACCATAATTAATTTTATGTTAAAATCAAAAAACTTTGGTGGATTTTTATTGCTTTACCTAGTCAAGGAATTTCGCTGAGATATCGACCTGGGAATGCCATATCAATCCTGACCATAATTAACGTGATCGGATTTATTTATTTGATTCACCACCCCAGGCTAAGGGAGTTAAATCTCTTTCGATGTTTGTGTTCTCACCGAGAATCGATCCTGGAACCTCCGCACCGTGAGTCCAGCGTCTTACCCATCACGCTACGGATAAATTTATAAATATTTATTGAATAGGTTTACAAAGGTACACAAGGACTGAATAGTACATTCAACTGACGCTGGCGCATGATGTATAGAAATTAAATTTAATATTTAAATAAAGTAAAAAGGAAGGTCGTAAATACCCATATAAAAAAATGATATTTCCGAGCAGTTTAAAAACCGTTTCCATATTTTGCAGACAGTGAATTAAATACCGAGTAAAGAAAATCATTTAATGAATAAGCCAGCAGCCTTCAGCCAGCAAGCAACATTTTCTTCTTGCAGCATCTAAAAAACAAGAAATACGGCAAAATAAGTTGCCTAGTTTTACCAGGTAAACATAAATCGCTGTAGGCACTGAGCCAAACGCTGAGCGCTACAATGGGCGACAGCAGCGCGTCTACGACACATTGCGGTGAACTTTTAAACTACTTTGACGTTTAACATAAAACGGGCGGGAAATATACAGACTTGTGTTTTCTTCGGCGTTTTCTTCCGTCAAATCTGACAAATTTTATTGAATTGTATCTATCGAAAATATTTTATTGTGTACACTTTATGTGATTTTTTTAACATTGAAAGAGTCCAACATAAATTTTTGCGCTTTATTAATTTTAAATGAAATATTTCCATTTAAAACATAAATTATAACTTTTTTAATATACAAACATTAGAAAATAGAAGAATATTAAATGATTTGCTCTTTCTGTTCAAAGTATTAAAATCTATATTTGATTGTTGTCAATTAACAAATTTAATTAGTACACGAGTGCCTGGTCGAGTTACCCGCAGTAATGCACTATTTTACTGTAGCCAATCATCGACCAATTACAGTGCTAACTCACCGATACGAAGAATGCATGCACTGGCCAAGTATACTAACAATATTGATGTTTTTAACACAAATCTAGTGCATTTTAGGGAACAGTGTATGGATGCCATCTTTGGCGGAAATGAATGGCTACCTACTGTGTAATCATTTTAAAATGTCTTTATGCAAAAGCCCTATGGGCGTAAAAACAACAACAATTAAACAATATAGCCACATTTATACAGTAAAATTCGTAATGCTTTGTGATTGATTAACAGAATTACAATAACGGAAAATAACGCTTTAAAAGCTAAAAGATAATAATAATATAACCTATAGTTACTTACTGACGCAGAAGTGAAGAAGGTTGACCCTGGCCTGGATTGAGTGCTAGTCTTTAATGCCTCATGATACGAGTATACCGTATCTAGTATTAAAATTTTGTACCTACATCCATCAAAAATCTGTAGCGCTATACCTAAATAAGGACTGAAGAACATTTCTCTGTAATTTCGCTTCATAAAATAAACTTTTATACAAAGTTTTCCAACATGAAATCGTGTTTTTGAAGTGAAATTTGATATAAAAAGAAAACCAACGCCAATTCAAAGTTTTAGATTACTTTTGTTCTAATCTAAACATAATTTTACTTTTTAATATGTTCTTGAAAATTTTATTCGATTTAAATATTATCTTTGCATCCTTACACGGATCTTTGAAACAGACTTTGTGACTACATATTATAGGATCCTCGTCATCATCATCATTCTAGATATATCCGCTCCCTATGCGGAGAATATAATATGTGATATTCAAGACAGAGAAACTCGAATGTGGATTTCTGTCTCTGTTGGGATATCAATAATATCTGATATTAGCCCAGCATGGGTAGGTATAATCCAGTAATTTGTCTACAAGTATTTTTTTACACATTCAAAATATTGTTTAATATAATATGTATTTAACAAACTGTATTCAAGCTTAACAATCTGCAGCCATTATATTTTTCAGAGTATGATGTTTGACTATTAGGTTTTTAAAACATGCCAAATTATTATCCATGTCAAATAAGGGGATACACTTACATCTGTGCGACCATAAAATATCTATTTTCGCAGTGAAAAATCAGTTTTGTCAATTTGTGTTTCATTTTCCTCTTCCGCCAGGTTAATGCGTAATGTATTTTTTTAAGTAAAAAGAAACATTTAAGACCTTCATGTATGTTAGTACAGACTAATAAAGGTTCAGGAGTGATCAGTTATTTACGTTTTCAACAGATGTCTCTGGTGTCAGTAATACTTGTAAATCATACCGGAACCGGACATAAAATAATTCTACTACCACACTTTGAGCGGGAGACACGCGATCCAAATTATAAATTAATGTAATGTACTACTCATATACCCACAGGTGCAATTATCATTCTTTGTTAAAATGGACAGAGAAATAGAGGACCCATTTGTACATCGTCTGTACTTACTTTTTTATATTATTTTCCTAAAAAGTATTATCTTCGTCAACATAGTGGATACAACATTACATAACTACATCTTGCTATACGGTCCTTGCTTCTTCTATATTCTAATACAAGCTTTTCTCCGGTCCATTTTTCTAATTTCACAAGATGTTATACCAAATATAATTGATTAAGACATGTTTTTTTCTTCGTCTTTCTTCTATCTAAGCTTCCACAAATACACCATTCTTCTATTAACTTCTACACCAGCAGACACATTCTTCGTGATCGTGTTACAGATTAATCGTGCTTTCAACATTCATTATTATCTCTAATGTCCAAATCATCGTTAACCTTTTCTGTATTTGGTAAATAATGATAATCCCTTTTTACCAACTTCGTGCGTAAAGAATTTAGCACCATCTTCCCCTACTAAAATTGTTTTTATTGCATGTAAAAATACTTATTTCACTAGCAACCCTAATTCTGTAACCAAATTCAAAAGGTTTATATATACGAATGTCATGTCAGCTTTAGTTGGCTTTTTCCTTCGATAATTCTTTGATCAAATATTAGTGCCACATAAAGGCATTTTATTCTAAATCTAACGAAAAAAATTCTGATGAAGAACCACTAGTAAATACGGTTAACATTATTAATACATCAATACATTAATAATTCATTATTAACTCGAAAATACATACTAATTTTTAGTCTTCTCAATCATGAACTAAAAACATTTTGGGTCTTAAATTTGGTCAGTCTGTCCGAGGTAATATCTTTTAATATTATGTTATTAAAATTTTCGAATAATTGCTCCTTCAGTAATGACTGGACCAAAGCACTTAGGAATGCGCTTCAATTCGTACATCTTGTTAAGTATTATTGTTTGTATTCTGTAGTATGCAGTTCCTAGCTGCAGTATTACATGCATGCGGTATGCAGGCCTCTTGTTAATTACACAGCGGTTTATTTAGCGTCCACTTTATACAATTATACACGATTTGCATTCGTGAAACCAACACCGCTTCCGAAACTAGACCTTAGAGAACGAAGAAGGACGTGTAGGCTGAGATTCGTGGAATAGTTTATCAAACACCTGGAAGACTTTTTAAACCTGAAATAAAATTACGAAGAAATTTGTCTTTTACATTATTTATCTGAGAGAAAAGCTAAAATATTATCTTTCCTGATATCAAAATCTTCCATTTTTGAGTTTGCTATCGCATTTTTAGACTAGGGATCACTCTAGAATTAAATATACAAGTGAAATTTTCATTTATACTGGATAATTGAAGTATTTATTTATAATCTATGGTGCATTGTTATCGTGAAATTACTTTAGTAGGTACCGTTTAATAATGACGCGATGCCAACGTCCCCTATGTCCGTCTTCTTCTTCTCCTTTTGTTACCACGTTCACTCCTATGTGGAGCATGTGGACATCGCTATATCCCCCTAGGAGACCCTATCGCCAGCCAGCTCTCTCGCCTCCTCCTACATCAGGCCCGCTTCCATTAGCTCCGCTGGGTACATCCGTAAGATGGTCATCGACGGACTCAAAGAACGGCGGAATCCTGCAGGCGTTAACAGGAGCCTATGAAAAGTGCATGTCGTTATCTATAAAGAAACGTTCATATTATCTTAAAATATTCAAAGCAACCTTTTATGTCGTTAATGCAAATTGTGAAAAGAATAGGTCCCAAATTAGTACCTTGTGGGACTCCAGAGCTACAATGAAATCCATCTTAATAGATAGCCATGAATCCCATAGACCACCATTTTATTTTTATAATTACTATATTTGGTGCAAATGAAAAGATTACTTACTAGTACACAGAATATTTGTGTAGTTGCTAGTTACCGCATCGTCGTTTATTCCAAGACAATATATCTTGCGTTTCCCGAGACAATATTATGCAATACAAACACGGCGTTTAATTTGGCAGCGTCACAGTGAAGATCATTTACATTTTGGCAAATTTAATAAGATAACAGTTTGTCGGCGGTGTAAATAGATGTCTGAAGTATGCAAAATAGTAGTGAATCAATAAAAAACTAATTTTATAGATTTTCCTGTTTCGAAATACTTATATCTATCTAAAATTTATGCAAGAAGCAGTTTGCAGTAAAAAATGTTTCTTAAATCATCCTTGATAATAAATATTCTGCATATTTTCCTTATTATGAAATCATGATTATGTATGTAATAATAAGTTCATTATTCATAACTTATCCGGACCAAAATCACTCGCAAACGAGGGGAAGCTGTTAAATTTTAAAAAAAAAAATTCCAAGCAAATTATACACGATATTATTTTTAACTATTTTTTTTACTTCTTTCCTTCTTCTTTTATACGTGTTTTTTTTATGTTTCTGTATCATCCTCACATATACCCTCTCTCTCTCACACACACACACTGCATGTATTTAAAATGAAGCAATCATAATTTCCTTTCTTAACACAAGGAACTCTATAATTGGGCCTTCTGGCCTGTCGCGGTAGTTAAATAAAATAAAAAAGCTAAATAACAAATATAATCGATATATTTTATGAAAATACGTAAGTTTATATTGTGTACAAGTTCCAGAAACCAATTTAATATATCGTATAGCAAAAATATAAAAAAAATGGTATTTAAATCGGCAAAATCCTCTAAAAAAATCATCGCTGCTCTACATAACTTAATTAAGTATTTCATAACCACGTGGGACGTAAAAATCGTTGGTAAAGTGTGCCTTAAATAAAGTTTTTAATTAACTTAGTTGGGAATCTGAATATTTTGCCTACAAATATGTGTATCGAATATTGCTTGTTTTGATATTTTTGTTAAATCCCTAACAGAGCTAATCCCACTGAAATCGATCCACTAACCTCAGGTTGTGCTGTATACAGTCGACCTAAGTGTGGTGAAGGGAAAAACGACGATAATACATGCATCCCGTTTATTAAAACAAACCTGCTCCACGCTGTTACATGAAATTTAGTAACGCAAATATTAGAGAACGTGACTACAGCCTTGTTCTATCCTGGCAGGGGTCGGCAACTGAAATCTGGGAAAATTAACTGAAAAATATCCTGAAAATGTTATGAAAACAGCAAGACGAAACGTGTCTCATCATATTTTTCATAAATAACAATAATAATTTATTGAGCACAAATTTTTGCGAATAATCAAGGTCGTCCGCCGATGAGATCATCATCATCATACCATATCCGCTCCCTATGTGGAGCATATGGAATCCACAAACTGCTTCCAGGCCAAGCTATCGGCCGCCAGCTCCGTGCATCCTCCCAACTCAGGTCAACGTCCCGCAGCTCTGACGCAAACTTCCGACGAATTGTTAACAGTGGACGACCAAGACGCCGAGAACCTGATGCCTTGTAAAATAGGCAAGCATGGTTAAGGCTATCGGCATACGTAGTATATAGCCTAGCCCGTCGAAACGCCTTCGCCGGATGACAGTAGATACCAAGGGTTGCTGTGTCCGTTGCCTCACCTCTGTGTTCCTTACTAAGGAATTTCACTCAACTACAAATAAATCAATATTTTTTTTAAATATTGTCGATCTCTGGACCAGGGGTGAGGTCCCGGGCTTTCATACAGTTATGGGGGTAGCCACCCCTGAGTATTACGCTCTACCTAGGACAAAAACGCCTTAAGTTTCAGCTATGAATAACGAATATGGTATACATACATTAAACGATTAAATAATAATAACTTTTTTATAATAACAAAAAAAACAATTTGGGTGAAATGTTTGTTAGCCTAATGATTTACCTCTGAAGATGAGAATACTTAAATCACGTAGATATCCAAACGTACAAGATTCGTAAAAGACAACAGAAGTTAAAAGAACGTATATACCCACATGCAAAGCAACAAGGTTCCGACTGGAGAAAGACTGTCCTTCGGCGAACCATGCTTGGAGACATAATCACCATCATATGACATTTCAGATGATTTGAGAGAAAATAATAATACCACAATCAGAGAGAAAATAATAAGACATTCACATTCCCTTTTCTTATTACGCTACTCAATTAATTAAATGAGTATTAATATCCAATATTATTAGTGATTTCAATTATCGACATTTTTGACTATGAGCGTTTCTAGCAAATCTGAAAATGCAGCCGAAGCAGTGAAACCACTATTTATTGGTATTCACAAAAATATCGCGTTGGGCTGCAATGCATGAGGTCGCGACTCGACTCCCGATAGGGTCGATATAAAAAAAAAATTCAATGTGATTTTTTACATTAAAAATATTTACTAATATCTGTTACCTTGGACTAGCGCTGAGGCGTAAGACTGATCACTTTGCTGTCATGCTATCAAGATTCACCGTACTTGGTGTGTCAAAGCAGTGCCCTACGCAGCATTGGTTATTAGTTATTAATTTGTGGATAAAGTTGTCAGGCAGTTTCAATTTTTTTATTGAAATTACAATCAACTGCCACTAAAAAAATCTATTTTTTTTATTTCTCTAATTTTCAAAATTGCAATGTTTTAAATGAGGGTTCAAAAGCACAGTGTTTCTAAATAACAGAATAATTATTAAGGTGTGCCTTTACAAAGGGTGAAAAAGTTCCCCAACCATGATTTAGTGGTGCGGGCCGTGTCGTAAATATGAAGATTGTTCACAAAGCTCCTCTGATTAAATACAATCTCGTTATATTTCCTAACATCGCGGTGCTTTTAATTTAAATTTAATTAATAACCCCTGGGACTCAAAACCCGAGATACTGTTCCTGAAATATTTTATCAAGAGCCTTTGAAACGAACGATTTATACAGCAGATTGCCGCGTGCTTTATTATTTATTATTAATAATAGATTTGGTATTTTGCTAAACTGTGGACCCTTGAAAACTTTGTTCATACCTAATATAATGATAAACATTAACACTAAATATATTTACCGGAGTATTTAAGGGAGAAAAAAACGTAATACTTATTATGGTCATGATGTCTTATTCAGTAAATCGTTTCCTACCTTTATACACTTATAAATAAAACTAAAAATATGAATTACCTACAATTTCGAATAAATGAGGTATATAGAAACAAAGGCGGAAGTGTCTACTTTTTTCAATTGTTGGCAATCACGATAAAACGTTTGTTTAGTTTTGCCATTCTGCCGTTTTTGTATTGGACATTGTCGTTTTTGTTTCAACAACAAAACTTTATAACTAAAATTAAATGGATTAATGCCGGTTTTTTGACAAACAAATATTCTATGGATAAAATACATAACTTTCCAAACAAAACTGCATATTTAACTCATTTTCGACTGCAGGTAATCATATATTTTTTTTTTATTTATTTTTTTTTATTTTACATTTTTTTTCTTAATGACTACCAAGCTAGGCAAAACCCGTGTTGAGGTTTGCATTACAATACATTAGGAGGCCTTATGCATAAAAAACCCCAACGAGTGTTTGAAAGTAAAAAAAATAATCAAATAAAAATAATAATTTTTATATTTGTGTTTATCTTTTAATTGTAATTGCTTAATCTTTAATAGCATAGTGCGCTTTATTATGATAGTAAATCAAATGTAACCAAAATGAACCCTTTAGTCGACTAAAGCAGTTAATTTCCTTCGTTAACTTTAAAATTAAACGAATTCGATCGTTTTGGACAAAGTTTTAATAGGCATTTTAAAAGCGTCATAATAGTCGAGTTAGTAAGTTCTAGAAAGCTCGCCAGACACCCGCAGCGGACTGATTTTAAATATATAATTTAAGGAGACGACGGCAAGCCAATCCTCCTCGCTACTGATCCGTGTTATTTCTGTATTTTGTTATGGAAATTCTGTGATGGAACCTGTCGGAAAAATTGACATTCACCCCCGCAGCGTGTAGGCGAGATGGCGGGAACTTGTCGTACAACCACTTCATTACTGAAACTTTATCCCTTTTGTAAATAACCACACTCAATGTGTAGCTTGATTTAGTGTTAGTTAAATAACCACACTTAATGTGTAGCTTGATTTAGTTATAGTTAAATAACCACACTTAATGTGTAGCTTGATTTATTTAACATGTTATAATCGCAATTTAAATCGTCTAATATTTTATTAACATTTTTTAAATAATTTTTAGAAGCATTCACTTTGTATTTATTCATAATAAACTATTTGAATAAAACACTTTTTCAGATATTATTGGTATCCCAACAGAGACAGAGAAACTCTAGAAGCGAATGTGGGTTATCTAGCCGTTTACAGGGCTTATGACCTGTCGTTGGCTGGGTTAAGTGGCCACTTGATGTACTACAACAAAAAAATGCTTAACAATTTTCTCAACAGATGACACCAGCATAGAAAATTTCGGTAATGCGGAACGACGTAGACGAGTTCAATATATATCTGTTCCAAAATTTGTCATATATATGGTTATCGGATGATGGGCGGAATGGGGAATGTTGTAGTACATCTAGTGCCACTTAACCCAGCCAATGACAGGTCATAAGCCCTGTAAACGCCTCGATAACTCACATTCGCTTCCAGAGTTTTTCTGTCTCTGTTGGGATATCAACAATATCTGATATCAGCCCAGCATGGGTATAATCCAGTAATTTGTCTACAAGTATTTATATACATTTAAAATGTTGTTAAAACACTTTATTAATAAATCTCCGACCGGTTTCAATAAAACGCGTGTCTCTTTTTCAAGGGTATACAAAGTACACAATTGTTTACTCACCATAATATTGTACATTTTTGTTATTAGCACTGTGGTGTCTTTACTGTCCACTTATTTTCCATGGACTTGTGATAATATTGTCTCATCAAATTTATTGAGAGTAGGTTCCTTGTGAGATTAAACAAAATCACTATGCTTAAGTGCCGTGGAAGTGCTACGGCCTACTTATTTGATTTTCTGTAGATATAGGTGTGTTTACTTACTAATAAATTTATAATGTTTTTTATAACAGTTTGTCGCATTTTTTTGTAATTTGGTATTCCTGGAAGCAATATTTTATATCAATGGAAGTGATAAATAAAACCATAGTCTGATAATCTCCTTATACTTAGGTGATTTTAATTCATAAAACAACTAACTACGAACAAAATACAAAATCTCGTTTGTACCTATAAAGAGTTGATTTTATAAGCAGTTTATTTAAAAATAACTTCTTTCAGTAAAATTCTTTAAGTTGGCCATTTTTAATTTTGAATGGGGAAGGACATAAAAAAAAACAATTTCATCCAGCAGTCTGTTTATTTTCATTCTTTAAAGTTATTAGAAAAAATATTCCAACATTATCCCTCCTTGCAACATTCAGCCCTCGCTGGAAGATGCAAAAAATAAACAAAGCCTTTTTAAAATCTCCGTTGATAAACTTGGAATGTGAAAGGGAAAAATGAAAATCTCCCGGCTTAACCAAATAACGTCCCTCCTTAGGCGAGATGCGTTAACGTGAACTCTTTTATTTATTCTTTCTCGAGGCAAAGGACGCCGTAGCAGCGTAGAGGCATAGTGCCTTAAGGGTAATAACATTATAAATAAGTACATATTACAATACATCCAAACTCAGCGTAGACCTATTTACATGGGTGCATTTCTATACAATACTTGGTGTAAACTCACATCATTAAATGTATTTACATTTTTTTAAATTGAGTTCACTAATAAGACTTTTTTTTTTACTTTCCGTAAAGACCAAACATTTCCAAAAACATAATTTTAATCATTATAATTTCTTTAGAATTATTTTTATATCTTTCATGGTCATAACAGTCGTCTTCATACATTTATCCTATTTAAATCTTACCATTTACTAAACCGACCTTAATATTGTGCAAAAGGTTACAATATGTACCATTGTCATTGTTTAACATTAGGAAAACTTTGATACGGGCTTTATATATCTCGTTGCTTACAGAAAACTTTTACAGAAAAGGAGGAAACACAAAACAACTAAAAATAGTCATTTGAGCATTTATAATAAAACTTTTTTAGTATTTTTTAGACACTTAAAACAAACATAATGTAGTTATTAATAAAACAGAAAAAAAACGCTATTTTAAATCAGGTTTAAGTAAGACCTAGTCACCAGAAAATTAAACAATTAGCTGCTTACATTTGTGTAAAATAAAATTGAAACTTATTCGAACGAAATCCTTATTGTTGTATTAATTTGTGTATTTAATCAACCTCAATCAATCACGCTTGAAAATGTACATATATATTATATTATAAGTCTCACTTTGTAGAAACCAGTAGGAAGTGGCAATACATTGTGATTGCCTGGTCCGCAAGAGCCTGTGTGAGGGTATATAAGTTAGTATGTAGTGTACAGAATTCACCCTTGGAGGATGCTTCGGAAAGCTCTCGGATAAGTCGCCTGTTTGTTTTTCCTCTTACCGCCCCGGAGGCACAAATAATCCCAATAAACGCTATTCAACGTTATTTCAACTTATCTGCACTCGGTTCAACTTTCCTACAACTTGCGGGAGTTGTACGATCTTTTACAATTTACACTAAACGCGCGTTTTACCAAGTAAACTGCACCAAAGTTGACACTTTATGACTAAAGTTTCAACCAAAAAAGAAGAATTTTAAAACGTTGGCGGAAATTTCTTGACCGGTTTTTGTTTTCATCTAATGCTATAAAAAAATGAAACAAAACTTAGTAGGTAGGTATTGAATTTAAAAGATCAAATTAATGACTTATTGTGTTAAAAAGGATATTTTGCCACATAATTTAATGTGAATTCTCAAATATTTCTAACAAAATGTTAAGTGTATGCCCTCGGGTTTTCTACTAACCGTATATTTTACGGTCAATTTATCTGTATTTCTTTTCATTATATTACAACAATCTTCCGTTTATTTACGTAATGTATCAAAAGATTCATTATTATTAAATTAGTCGTGTAATTATATACGCACTTAAATGAAAATAATTGTTAAATCTCCCCATTTCCTCATATAAAACGGGGGGTAATTTGTTACAGATCCGCCCACAAAACAATATAACCGCGTAATAGGTTTTCCCTTACACCGTCCCTCAAGATTCTACAGAATATCTACCTCTCTTATGCGCACCCTTCAAGGGTGGGACACTAAATTTACCTACTCATCAACCTTACAAGATGACACAATCAACACAAACATATTTCTAATCTGGAAACCATTTTAATTCACTTCTTCGCATTTTAATGCATCGTGGTTCACTGATTACTGGGCAGAAATAGACAGCACCAATCGTTTCCACTTCTTTTCCTGAGCAACGCTATATAAAAGCATTTAATGTGGACCCTGTATGCTTCTTTTATTGATTCATGCGTTTTGCAGTGAACCATTCTCTCGTTTAGCACCGAAATCATGGGTCTATATGTATATTTTTTTAACTTTATCATAACTCGTAGATTTTTTTACGGCCTTTGGGATACATCTGGTGCTTTTCTGGGTTATTATATGCCGAGTTTTTGGGCTTTTTGCTACCGACGTCTCAGAGCACATTTCAGGGATTTGATATGAAGATAAACAAATTGCTGATAATTCTTATAAAACATAAAAAATTGCTGATGTTTTATTTAACAATAATTTTGGCGTTGACGAAAATTTTATTTTGTCCAGTTTATTTGAACATCGTTTCATATCCAATAAGCTTATTTTTTTAAAAGTTATTTTGTACAAAACCGTATTTTTCTTTTTTTTGAACTATTGCATGTTGTGTGCATATATTTCAAATTGGATCTATCAAAATGTTACTATGTTTTATTAAGTTTCATTACAATATAAGTTTTCAGTTTGTCTATAGTTTTGATAGCCCTCGCGGCGCCGTCTGTCTTCTCCCTTCCCTAAACCACCCCCTCTCCAGCCACCCCAAACATCCCCTTCAACCAATCATAGCAATCGTCCTCACCCCCCTGGTTTAACTCCTGCTGGCGGTTCAGCAACCCTCAAACAAGATTCCGGTTCTCGCAAGACACGGATAGATTGTACGCTGGAATCGATATTATTATTTGTTCGTCCACATCGAAAATAATAAATTTTCAACTAACCTATACTGTCCTTATGTCCCGTATCTTAAACGTCAAAACGAAAGTCCGAAAGCCCACACACGCGGCATAGTAACCCAGAAAAACATAATCTGTATTCTGAAGGCCGTGAAAACTCTAGAACTTTTAACTTTTAACTTTGTACAAAGTAAGAAGCAGTCATAACAATACAAATTAGGTAACTAACTAACTAAGCGCCCTTGAGGTATACTTATATGAAAATGGCGCTATATATAAATTATCCATAATAATAATAATAATAATAGCTAACCATCACGCCATTTCGCCGTAGGGGTAGGCAGAGAGGATAGAACGCCATACCACTCTGTCCTGACATACTTCCTTTTCTTCCTCTACATTCATACATCTTCTCACGCACATACGCCGATTATTCCGACTTTTCACATGTCCACTTTCAAGTACTTGTCGTACTTGATCATGCCATGTCTTTCTCGGCCTTCCTCGGCTTCTACATTCAGGCATACTTGCATTTAACTTTCTTTTAGCCGTTCTTTCGCTCCACATGACCATACCATCGTAAAAGCCCTTTCTTAATTTTGTCGATAATGCTTATCTCAGCCTTGCACTCTGCTCTAATTTCGACATTTGTACACCTATCATATATAGTCTTACGACACATTGCCTGAGAGATCGCATTTCAACAGCATTTAGTCTACGTTCACCCTTCAATTTCCAACACCACGCTTCACTACCATACATAAGGGTTGGTACCAGAACAGGTAACACTTCTACAAAAATAAAAATCATAATGAATACAACAAAACGTGAAAATTATAATTATTAAATGTGTACAAAAGTTTTAATTTTTACCGGAGGGTTGGGTAAAATGACCCTCATGTGGGATCGCATTTATTTCTATGGGGTAAATGTACTTGTCACTTTAATTTGCGGTGTATTTACTGTCAGCGTAGGTCGTATAGGCTGTATAAGCACCCACCCGCACCCTTATTGTAGATTGAAACTTTTTACTCGTTGGTGAGTGCGGGTTATTTGAATTTGTAAAAAAGTTTTTGGTAGCGGAGTGCCTGCCTAGTGACTGCAATCATACTAACAAAGATATTAAGTGGTACAATAATTTGTACTGTTTACTTAATCTAGATGAAAAAAGTCATATATTGAGAAATTAAATTACCTTTAAATATTTTATATGAAATGTTACTTACGCCTACTTCAAGATAATTTAGTGAATTCTATCAATATCCCTTTTTAAAGACTAAAGTAAAAACAGTTTTTAAGATAAAGATTTGTTTGGCTTAATTAGTATGCGGTAACCAGTTTTTTTTTTAATTTTTACATATTTTTATAAATTACTAATATTCAGCAGAAAATATTTTTTTACATTAGAGACTTCAATTATTATTTTATTGTTACTTGTTTCTTTTTCCATTTTTTGTGTTACTTGTGTGCCTTGGACTTGCACTGAAGCGTAAGACTGATCATCTTTCCTTCTTGTAACAAATTATCAAGATAAACTGCATTTCGTCGACCAAGAAACAAAACGCCAATAACAACTACCAATTGGCGTTTGGGCGGTATTGTTTCGGCGGTAGTGCCCTATCCACCATTTGGTGCAGATAAGGGAAAATAATAGTAGTAGTATTAATGTTTATAAATTGAATAAATGAATAAATATTATTGGTCAACGAAATGCCTTTAAGTAAGTGATGAATATCTTTTAGGGGCCTTGAGTCTACAGAGATAGTGATCTATCAAACTTGAAAATAAGAATTTTTATTCAATGGCTTTTGTTTCGTAATAAATTCCATATCAATATTTTATTCCGCAAAAGTGCTCTCCAAATTATACCAAACTTATAGCTTATACTAAACCTCCAGAGATAAATTTAGGCACTTCAAATAAAATCAAATGATCGAAATGGATGAGTAAGATTCCAAATACTAGCTGATCAATCACCCTTAGTAGGAAAATAACTACCCAAAGTTCGGAGGCTTCTTGAGAACGTATTAATAAGAGTATTGACTTAGTCCTAACTTTGGGGTAGAACGGAGAATGTAATTCTGTAATTCTTGTAGAACGGCGAACCACTCAATCATCCCAAGCAGACCATGGTTGGAACATTGGTGTAAACTGTAAACTTCTAGTACTATGGATGTATTTATGTAGAAAGATCAGTAGGTATTATTAATACGTTTAGCAGGGACGCGCATTACCAATTGATTCCTAGTAATTGGTTCTGGATTATATCTAATCGCTAGTTAAAGAGAAAAGGCACCCTCTAGTTGGTGTGAGAATTAGGAGTCCCAAATATATGAAGGTGGTCGGATTCTGTTGAAAGGAATAACAAAATTACGGTATTTGAAACTGCAGGCATTTTTATATTTATTGACAGATGACTCTCGAAAATTAACTACTACAACTACTGCTTTCCCTTATCCGCACCCAATAGTGCATAGGGTACGGCATCGATACATTAAGTGCAGTGTATATTGATCATTTTATTACATGAAAGTAAGATGATCAGTCATATGCTTCAGTACCAGTACAAGTGAAGTGTTCATATGAGAATCACATGTAAATAAATGAATCGAACTACATCTCGAAAATAAACTACTACATAATGTGAAAAAAGCATTATCAATACTTTTTTAGGTTGCATTAAGAAAATTTCCTATTTCACTAGCAATATATTTGAGGCTGACTTAAAAAAAAATGTTATTCCCATTTTAGTACATCCTGTTCAATTCCTTCCCTTACTATGTGGGTTATTAGGCTAGTCTATTAGATCAATATTAGCCCTTTGTACCTATTAAAAAGCAATTAATCGTTTGTCATCTTTACCCATTCGTAAAATTACAATGTATTTAAATGTGTAATTTATTTATTTATTGTGAATTTATGGCAAATAGATCAACAAACTGTTTTAAGACAAATAAAAGTTACAAAAATAATCGATTACTGCGACCGATTAGACACATCACTAGTTCTGTTCCGAAGTTGCAAGAGGCCTGCAGCCAAAGCGCAACAATTGATCAGTGCAATTATTCACGTCCAAAACGGAAACAAAGCTGCAGTTTAAACACAAACAGTCAAACGTCTAACTTGCACCTTCTCGTATATTATGTTTGTAGCTTGCATATATCCTCTAAAGCTTACACGTCATTTAGAGTCATTAGTACTACCCCTCCACTTGAAATTATTGCTGAAATTTTAACATTACCTTCGTCCTATATTTTCAGTTATGTTACTACTTTTACTGTTAATCTACATAGTTGTGCATTTTGTATGTAAAAGTTGTCCTTAAATATCGTATATTGAATAAAAATGAAAACTGAATAAAATCCTGATTCTCCTTATTTTTTTTAACAATCAATAATCTTCTATATTTTTTATCTATATCTACATTTTCAATATCGTTTTTATATGGTTATTTTTGACGTAGCGTGTATAATATAACTCTTCTCTTAAGTTAGGTAGGTACCTACACTGTTTCTTTGAGTAGGTATCCTTTTCATAATTTGTTGAATAAGTAGTGTGTCGAAAACTGCAAAAAAAATACGTTACATTTATTGAAAAACTGATGTGCGGTTTTCCGAGGTGACGTATCAAAGTATTCTTAATTTTAAAGTTTCCCTTTGTCTAAGTGAATTTTCTTCAACTTTCTAGTTATTCTACTTAAATGAAACGACAAAACAATACACTCGCAAGTCTAGTTCCAAATGAATCCGTCTCTCAATTTCCAACTCGTTGGAGCTGAATATACTATCCATGTAAAAAGTTCGTCCATTTGTCGCTTTGGTAGTTCGGTTAACCACAGAGTTACCAGATCACACTTGCTGAAATTAAACTAGTGGTCTGGTGCAAGTGGCTTTTGGTTTAACCGACATTTCCCAGTTTAACTTTGATCATTTGTCTTTCATTACTGTCCTAACGGGGACAGTGAAAAGCGTCCGAAAGAAAACCACATGAGAAAAAAATATTTTATGTTTTTTATAGGTACTAGATAAATGTCATACAATGAACTTAAAATACATTAATTCGTACATTAGTTTCTGCTTTATATTATATAGTTTGAGATTATAATTGTTACTCAATACATCTGGTTGAACACTATTCGTTGCTAACATATATTAGTTTTTGTATTGAAAAGCACTTATTACTTACCTACCTATACAATACTTAAACGCGTAATTTGTTTTTTAAACTCATGTATTTAGTTCGTACAATAAAAGTTATTTCTACTTTATTTATAGTGTTCACGAATTGTTGTAATTTTCTTTTGTTCAAAAAGTTAAATAGATAAGTTAACGACTATATTATTTATATTCCTTAATTTTTTGTAGGCAGTTTCTCACCGTATTTTAATGTTTTTTTTATTTTTAACGTACGGCCATGATTTCTATAAGGGAAGTCTTAATAAATGCGTGGAAAATAGTCTTATTTAACTTTTCCAGAGCATTTATCATTCAATCTGAAGGCGAAGGTTGTTAATTGTGTAAAAACGCGGTGTAAATTACAAAGTACGGGAATAAATACACAAAGTTCGCAAACAATGGCAACTTTAAACTTTCAGCTAATCAATTCTAAGTTAAAAGCTTTCTGTAACGGCGCAAAGAGTTTGCCCGCATTACCTTGCTCGCCTTCTCTTTGTTCTCAGCAAACAAGATGGAGGCAAGACAATGCCTAGTTAACAATATAAGGAATATTATGTATTTAGCATAATGTAGGGCAGGTGAGGAAGGGGTTTGCTTAGGAAGTAATGCGGACATAAGGCGAGCCTACCCTGCGGTCTCCAGTACCTTGGACTAGCGTGTATTGACTGCTCGCGGGAGAACTATATTATACTTCCTGTTCAAATTAGGGGCTCATTAGCTTAACTATAAGGGTCCATGAGGCAAGAAAAATAAGTAAAAACCTATATATGTAGCAAGATTATGATAATTTGCCTAGTGTCAGAGATTATATTTGTTTTTAGTGTTATTATTATTATAGTGATTTCTCCGAGGTTTTTAGCCTTATCTCTACATGTCACATTACATAGGTGTACAATTCTTTTTCGTTAGTTTTTTTATTTTTTTCTGTTTACATATCATTACAGGCATTTGTCCCTGTTTTGATATGAAAGATACATAAGATACATATGATTTATTCGGTACATAAGTGCAGCGAATTTTGATGATTTGTTACATGAAGGCAAGATGATCAGTCTTACGCTTCAGCGCCAGTCCTAGGTATCACACTTGAAAAAAAAAAAGTGAAAAACACATTTAAAAAGATATTTCATATTGACCCCCATCGGGAATCGAACCCGTAACCTCGTGCATGGCAGCACAACGCGCTACCGTTACACCACGAGGCACAACACATAGTCAATATGAAACTTTAAATGGAAGGAAAAATAATCAACTGAAAACACGAAAAAAAAAATAGGTACAGTAGTATCGGAAGACAATTTGGGCTATTTCTAAAGATAATTTTTCAATGTATTGATTCATTCAGTGTACAATTGACATTATGAACATTGAAAAATACTTTTTACGACATTTGTTTTTAATTTTCTCCATAAAAAACTAGTACTAGCTAAACCCAAATAAGCATTTGTATGATTATTTTTAGGGAGAAATCTTAGATGAAGAATTAAAAACTTTGTTTTAAAAATGCTAAAAAAAACACTTGACAGATGGGTAATGGAACTATCTAGACAACAAGTTGAAAATATGTATCCTTCATTATGACATAAAGGATAAGATGTAATCTGTTCTATGGCAGCTTGTAAAAAAAATAATGTAACAATTCGACTATCCAACACATGCCCTAGGGCCAGTGGAATAACATAATCCAAAAATGTAATTAGCTTGTATTATAATAAATATTTGGAAAACAGAAATATATGTTCTGCAAGTTGCCAATCCTTAAATCTCTATCATTTCCTATGTGACCACCCCTCTTGCAACTAACCCTTTGCGGACAAACATAAGACAATTAAAAGGGGGAGTTAGATATTACAAATTAATGCCAAAGTAGAGCGGAAGGGTTAAAAACCATAGACTACTACGCAAACGCCTTTCGTCAATCAACTTTCTTCGGCGGGTTAACTGTCTATTATATTATATTGTTGGAATTTCATTTAAACATGAGAACATTTTTTTAAAATTTAAAACACATTTGCATGAACGAACCGTATAAATTGTATTTTATGTATCTATAAAAAAACGACGCTATTTGAATAAAAAAAATATAATATTGTCAAAGAAGTGTTTGTAAATCTTGATATTAAACAAAGAGTTCTGTTCACAGAACACGTCAATCAACTTTAAGAAATATTTACTTGAATTATTTTCTTATTTTTGACACATTAAATTTTTTGCTTATCTGGAGAGCGTTTTCTTCTAACTAAGCAGACTAACTAGTCAATTACCTTCTAATTTGTTACCATATTTTTTGTCTTAATCTAAAAATTGAATTTTTGTTTTGTTAACTGCAATTACAACTAATACTATTTTTGTGCTTAAAACTGGTAGCATAATCCACCAGCATACATCATACCCCATTGTTAAAATAGAAAAATGAGAGTTTGTATTATCACCGTGACGAATTTTCTAACCCCTAAAAATAATGTTTTGCATTAGTGATTACGCAGACGATAAGAAAGGGGAAGTATTAAAAGGAAACCAAACAATGCATTATGTGTATTTATCAAAACCTTCGTCGAGCTCGCCTTTTATCGTAGCTTTTAATTCAAAGCGGGAGCAATTTATCGATTGAAATCCTTATAGCCACCACGCGCTATGCCTCATTCTACAGAGTGGAACTGTGTTACTATTAAGGAAATAGCTTCACCGGAAAACTAGGCTTTAATGTAATAGATGATGCATATTAAATTTTATTTTATTGATCAACTATTTTCACTTATTACTTCCTTTTTCCCTAATAATGTACACTGTGCAGCATTACCTAATAAAGTACGTAGATTATCCATATTATTTTGGTACCTCCGAACAAGAATTTCAGAGAAGTGACCTTAGAGATACTTGAAAAATACTACCGTGTCTGAGGTGTCTAGTTACCCACTACGCTACTTACTATGTCATCAATAGGCATATAGGTCACACGTTTCGTGTATTGCCCTAAGTGCTGTAGTCTTTAGCCGGTGGAATTTGATAATAAGTGGTGTTATAAAATCAACCCTAGGAAGCGTATATTTTTAGTAAATTTGTATGGAAATGCTCCTTCTAGGAATTCTTGTTCGAAGCCTTATACCAACTCCTATTTATTTTATTTTTTTGATGACGCAAAGTTGGGTTAAACTTATGCTGAATAGCTTAGCATAGTCACGAAATTATGTAAAATAATATTTTTTATTTTATTTTTATTTTTATTTACAGGAAAAACAACAGTTTAGATAGATGAAAGAGTAGAATACAAAAAAAAGCATGAAACCAATTATAATTTTTCACAATTATTCATTGGCAAAAGAAAAAATAAATAGAAAAAATAAATATAAGAATTAAATATAAGACAAGAAATATGAGGGAAGGATAGAATGATAGGGATAGGAAAAAAGAAAGGAGAGGACTGGGAATAGAATAACTTAACAGTCTATAAGATATGATCAAAATATTAAAAGGGAATTTACCAAGTTTTATTCTTGCTGAAAAATTTTAAGTATTTTAGTTTGGAGCCCCGTTTTATTCAGTTCAACATCAAATTGTTATTTTTGCTGTTTGCGTATAATTTTATTTTTGCTAGATTAATTTTCACCAAACTATTTACATTTTCTGTTAATGGGGTTCCCAATAAACTTTGCATATTTTAGTGGTTGTGTTGAATCGAGGAAACATAGCAGCTTTAATATTCTGCGCTATTAATTTATTATTCATTGAATTAATTATCCTTAGAAGGAGAAACCGCTATTAATAATAAATCGCGCAGAGGCAACGTCGTGCGTGATTTCACTGTTTCCAGATAATATGTCTACACAAAGTTACTTAATTAATATATTACGTCGATATTTACATTTTTTACTTTAACTGCAATTAAAGTTAGCGTAAGGATAATCAAGCCACAAAAAGTCTATTGGTAGTATCTTAGCTGTTAGCTGTTAATGTTATTACGTTATGTATTACTTATTTTAAAATAAGTATAGAAGTTGTACTGTTAAAACAATATGATATACATTTAATTAGTTATTTACGTCAACATGATGGGAATAGTTTTAAATAACAAAATTAGTCTACTTATCCCATAATCTTTTTTGTACTTTATTTTATTTCCTATTTTCTGTTATTGTTCCTTAATGAAACGAAATTTTTAAAAATTAAACATAATGAAATTAAAATGATTGCCATATTAAAATGATCTAATTCCGTTTTTTTTTGTTTTGTTACAGGTAAGAAAACCAGAGGACTTGATTCAAATAACGCAAAAAACCTTTCCTGTTTGGTAAGAGTTTCAAAAATATCGAATTGATAATGTGTTATGGTTATAAAACATATTTCTATGCTGAATATAATACAGGTGGAAATTAAGTTGGTATGTTGGATTGAATTATTTGGTAGGTTAGCTACGAACTATCGAACCTTTTCCAATTTTTTTTTATTTTTTATTAATTGATCTTCGGCGATACACTGTATATATACAAGCGAAAAACCAGCAAATCTAGACGATTTTTTTTTTTTTTTTAATTGACCCAAAGTTTTCTAAAAAAATAATCAAAGATGTTACAAATTGTTATCAAATATATTTAGTTTTAGTCAAATTTATACCTTCCGTAAAGAAAATAAAAGCAAAAATCATATTTTAATAGGAATTTGTGCAATTATACTTAATCTGCGGTACTTTTGAAAGCTTTTGCAAAAAAAAATTTTTTGTAAGCTTAGTTTCGGAAGTCATTACACATTATACACATTCAACTCCAAATGACGATTCATCAGTTTTCGGATAGTACTAAAAGTTTTGTAACTCCATGATCTATAATATAAAGAAACGCATTTATTTCTTATGTTTTGTACATATTACAATCGTTTTATCGCGTATAACAAAAAAGTAAATAAATAATACTAATAAACATGCCCAAAACGGTTGAGCTTTTAAGCTTAGCATTCTAAGCACGCTATTAAGTATATTTATATCGTCAATAAAATCGTTATTTTTATTATTTCAATAGCTCATTTCTCTTTTAAGTTTTCCTACGAGTTCGTAAAAATACAAATATATAATATCCGCATATTAAATTACCATCAAATTTAACTTCTGAGGTAAAATTATTTAATCTTAGACGCTAAAGTCGTAAAAGGGGTATTATTTTAAGGGGGAAGTTCTCCGTGGCCTGAATTCTCCTCCCTCCCCTTGTCTATAGTTCAACCCTGCCATTACCTAACATAAATTACATCCCTAAAGAACGCCACACGCAATTCGTAGATTTCCTATCGAGCAAAATGTTGCTTCACTATTCTGTAATAAAAATAACAATTTAATAAACCCTGGGCTACTACAATATACTACACATACATGACTTGCAGTATATATACTTTAAACATCTTCCAAACCATTTTCTCAATAATGAATACATATTTATTTAAACAAAATTTTGAGTGTGTCCAAATACTTGTAGACAAAAACTGGATTTCACCCATTACAGGCTAATAATTACAATTTGACATCTCAACAGAGACGAGAAGTTTGGAAGGGAATATGGATATCTAGGCATTTACAGGGCTTATGACCTGCCATATCTGCCAATTATCAGAACTTGTATATAAACAGTGAAATGGCGCGACGCTTTACATGTAAACACTCTCTGTCATCCCTTGAGAAAATTGCTAAGCATTTTAGCGGAAACCTTTATGATTTATTTCTACTACTTTTGCATTACACATACATTATCGAGCATGTTTTGTGCATTATTTTCACGAAGGCAGAGATCACCAATACATTGACACGTATATAAAGCTTGGTACGAGGTCAATGTCGACCTTGTATCGACCTTGTAAATCAAAAGATAATTGTCGATTAACGCCTTTCGTATCGACTTCGTACTGACCTGTATCCACATACCGTGGTGATCCACAACGGTGACGCTACACAACAAAATTATATATTATTGTGTACTTATTGTTCAACCGTCGAGCTTTATTTGTTTTTATTTTATAATATTTATAAATAACTCACACGAGAAGCGAAGGGTGCCAGGACTGAGCGGTGTGGCGTTCTATCTTTTCTGCCTACCCCTTTTATAGAAACGTCGTGATAGTTAGTTAGTTGGTTACATTGATAACCATGTTCATTTGCAACCATTCGCAGCACGAAAAATATTTTTTTTATAGATTTCTGGTGTTTTTAATTCGGAAAAATAAATGTTTATCTTTTCAATTTGAATTTCAAAAACGAAATTGAATAAATCAATATCGTCAACCACAGCCCCTGCAGTACGAAGGGGTGATTTCTGAACCAAATCCACGGCCGAATATATTACGGCAATAAATTGTGGGAGATAGTCTCTCACTTTGGACAGGACAAAGGAAATTACAAAACATAAGAACCGATTTATAAATATTTATTTACACAACTGGAAAGGATTTGCTATGAGAAATACCTTTAGAAAAAGGCATAAATTTTGGTTTGTTAATTACCTATTACGTTTATTGATTCGGGCTGTGATACTCCTGATAAGAATTTCTAGGCTTGAAACCTACCTATTTTCTACTTCTTGGCAATTGTGTAAGAAATTAGTTAAAAACACATGTCTGTGTTATAACTTATGTTCTTGGGTTATAATTACAAACGCTTTTCACATTTTTATCAATTTACAAAATAAATACTGTAATTTTTATAACATAAGTTTTTGTGGTAATCGATTGTTTTAAAAAAGTTCCTACTCTGCAGTTTTTCACTGTGTATTTTGTCACGTGGTAGCGTCGCAGAATTTTTGTCAACAATCCCATAATCGACGCTACTCTTTAACGACTATTTTTACGGTCAAACTGTATAGGTTTTATGGAGATAATTATTTGCAAATTTAAGACTATTCATATTTAGACGGTAAGATTTCTGTTATTGTTCTAATATAACTCTTAACGCCTTAATTTGAATTTATATTATTATTTAGACTAGAGAAGTGAAGGTACAATTTTTATTTTGGAGGAATTATTTTTTTTAATTATTTTTCTTATGGCGATTTTCAAAATTAGTTATGCGCCCCAGAAAACCGTTCCATCTTCCAATGGTGAGTCTGTATTCAAAGAAAACAAAAGGCAGGGATGCTCAAAGGTAGACATATCCGCATACATTAGGGGTAGGTATTGTGCGCCCTTAGCATGGAACTTGCTTCTCCCCATTGAAATAAAGCTCTTTGCTTTAGAATTCTCTCATAAACTTTGAGAAATACATAAAACGTATTATTTTTTAGAGAATACAAAATTCAAGAAAGGAATACCGTGAGCTTATTGGCGTTTCTCTTTGAGTAATAATATTTCCTGATTTCGTCCGTCTCGTGGTGTAGTGGTTGTACATTAGGCTACAATTACATATATTTATATTACATATTATATATATGTTATCTTTTATCGCGGTTACATATATAAAATTTTTTTTATATATATGTTATATATAATATGCGATGTACATATACGATATTAGCTGGTTATTTATTTCAATGTGATTTTTCACATAAATATACCTCATAACATGTGATATATATCTGATAAACTAACGCTGAAGCGTAAGTAAGACTGGTATTTTAATATTAGTGGCCTCCGCAGCGTAATGGCTAAGACGCTGGATTCACGATACGCAGGTTCCGGGTTCGATTCCCGGTGAGATCAATGAAAATTTAAAAGTTATTTTTCTTCAGCCTGGGTGTTTGTGATGAAATTCCACTCTGTAATTGGGTCTGCTGGCCGGTTGAGGTGGTTAAAGTAAAATAAATTATCAAGATTCATTACACTTGGTGACCTATGCACCATTAGGTTGCTTTCGAGTCGACAAAAAGTGAGAAGTGATGGAACTAAAACAATGAGTTTCAACGGATTTGTTTGTGCAAATAATGCGCGTTTTACATAGAAAACATCCTGATCTCTAAAAGAGTTAGCAACCTCTTATCAGTAATCAACAAAAATTTGTTTTTACGGTAATATTTCTACAAAGCTTTGTTTCCTTGGCAATTTAAATATTTAGTTCGGGCCAAAAGCAATGCAGATTGTTATTTGATTACGAAACAAGGACGCCGAACTTTATTTCCCCCACAAATATTCGGCTAAATAGTTATATGAACTTATGTATACCAGGTTAGGTAACTCGTATAGCTTCGTTCAGACAGCGGTCAACCAGCCATAAATTTACTTAACTTCAACCAAAATAAACTTCCTCGTACTGTGGTGTATATTTATTTAATACACAATATCTATACTAGTTCAGTTCAAATAAATATTCATTTGATGCCTGAATCTGAAAACTTGTATTCGTCCGAAACTTCGTTGATTTTAAACATTTTATCATCATTGTATTGTTAATATTAAATTCTTACCGGTCAAAGTAAAATTTGTTTTAATATTACGATATCTTTCACTTAAATGAATAATTTTAAAATGGAGCCCATCTTGCACGAGGAAGAAAATAATAATTAAAGCGACTGTTTATCAAAATAATACTTTAAAAGTCGATTACCTGATCTAAAACGCAATTGAAATTTTTCTCAAAATACCGATACCCTTTTTATTCGATACCGAATTACAGGAATAAAATAGTGGTATAGCTCGATAACCAATTACCCATCTTAACATAATCAGATGCTTTTACAACGTCGGCCTCGGCGTCGTATCGTATTTTCACACAAATTTCCAACCCTGAAATGACGGTCCCTCAATTCATGTACCCGTACTTACCCGTTTAGGGAAAGAGATAGGGTAGCAGAAGTCCAAAGGAGGGTTTGCCTGTTAAAGCTAGACTTTATAAGTGAAATTAGTCGCATTCTCCGAGTTACAGGAATGCCTTCCCGAGTTTAGGGGGTTAAACAGGATCGCTACTTTGCGGTGAAACGGGATGTCAAAATGTTACAATCAAATGACTGAATGTGTAATTTTGGAATGCTTTAATTAAATTTGAATAAAGATTATTTCTTAAGTAAATATGAGTATGTTAGCACAGCCTTTAGCATAACATGCTAGGCTTTGAAAAATAATTGAATTACTGACGTTAGCTTGTTTCTTATTCTACAGTAGTAACTGTACTACACTGGTTTTATCTAATTTCAGCTAAAGAAGCAAATTTTTCCGAAACATAAAAACAAATTTGCAGTGTAGATGTTATAGTTTATACAAAAAATATAACAATATTAATAATTCTACGACACAGCCAAATTTTAATAAGGTTTAACTTAATACCCGCTTTTTATATGTAGCACATGAATTCCAAAAATTGCCTCCATCCGAGCGTATGTTACCATCTCTCGTTCATCTTACAATAACACTTATATTTCTATGATAGATGACTTACTAGAACAAAGGAGCTACACGTGTCAAATAAAAATATGGGATAATGTTTAGAACCCCTATAAAATCATATAAAATGGCGTACCTTACGCAATTCGATGAAATGAAACATTTTTGTCGCGCATTATTTGTAAAATATTTGCCATAAAGTATAGAGAGTAATAATAGTATAAATGTGGCTCAGAAGGTATTACAGCGCACTTTTCCCGAGGAACATATGTAGGAATGGGGAGATATCTAGTATCCGGAAATTCCAGGCGCCTTCTTCAGAACACTATTTTTTATCTTCCCCTAAAGTTGTAATCCTGGAAATGATCCCTTTATATATTTCGTTCCCGCATTTGGTATGAATGCCGTTCCGCGATATTTTCTATCACGGCAATTTACCGGGATAGTTTCATATAACGTTAATCATCTGCTTATATTTTTACTTGTCCACGAGTCAATCAAACCGTAACCTATTACGTTATTATAATTTGTTTAATTTTATCTTAGGTTTTTATATTTTTAAAATACTAAAATATTTGTAAAAATTTTAAAGTTTCAGACATATACATGATCTTAAGGGACTTACGTAAATATCTTCCAATATTTAATTAAAAATAAATAAGGTTTGATTTATTTTTATTTAATATAGTTTAATAAAATGTACTGATTTTTTTTTTTAAATGATCACGATGACTTTAAATATCGTTGAAAAGCAATAAATTTTGTCAGTTAATCGGATAATAGTATTTTTATACAAAATTTATGTACATTTTTTAACCGATGTAAAACCATTTTTTTATTTTCCACACACATTTCTATCTGACATTCAAAGATTATCCCTCTTTGAACCAGAACTACGAATTTATTTGTAGGTACAGAAGATCAATAAATCTACATTATTGGCACAGCGTGCTACCAGAAACAAGTCTTAAAAATAAACGAGATCACCATAGAAGTGATGGCGCACATCTTGTAAGTTCATGGGGAAATCGGCGAACATATCGACTGAGTGTATAAAGCCAAAAGGGTTGGGGCAACCATTGTGAGATTTACGTTTAGGTCACAAATCAACGTATTTATTAAGACTGCTTAAAGGGCATTTATTTTACATGAATGCTGAAAATTTTAACAAAAACAAGCTAATCAAAAGTAAATGATATAAATATAACCTATTATTATCCTTGTTGTTTATTCGATAAAGAAAAGTAGTAATGTGGGGGTGCGGATAAGGGAATCTAGTAGTGGTGTTAGTTTATTCGATAATTAAATTTGCGTCCAAAGGTGTAATTATAAAATTAAAACGGGTTTGGACTACACAATTTTCAAAAAAAACTAGTACCTACCGGGTAAATTCACCAAATTTTGATAAAACGGTGAATTAAGTGATTTCTGAGTACTGAAAAGTTTTTCAGAAAGCCTAATAATAATAATAATAATAATAATAAACGTGTTTATTCCAGCATAACTAAGCAGTTAGTGCAATACTTAGTTGGCCATAGCATAGGTAGAATACAATCATTAATCACAATAAAAAATAATAAAGCTAAAAATAAGGTAGAATAAATAGAAGGTAGAAGAATAAAAATAAATAGGTAGAATACAATCATTAATCACAATAAAAATTAAAGTAGTACAATCTTACTTTACCAAAAGTAACGTACATTCAAAAAAAATACTGTAATCCAAAACACGATTGAAAAGATACGAATATTTTACAGTACTTTTAACAGTACTTTAGCTCTCCTAATAATTTGTTACCACGCCTACTACACCATGTTGGTTTTGAATAGGGGTAAACGTATAATACAATCGATATTAAATCCCAACAAATACACAATGTTCCCACTTACGATAACCCTCTACATTACCAGCCGAGGCAGAAAAGATCGAGAACTGAAAACAGAACTGAAGCATCGAACTGAAAGTAAAGCCGAGGGCTGACACCGTATTCAGGGCGTAAAGGCATTCAATCAAATACCACTTGGAGAATATTGTTCTCACAAGCCGTTTCAGGCGCTTGTTTCTGAGAATGGCCTCTAATCTTGTACGATTGCAATTTTCCCTAGCGCGAGGAAATTGCGTTATTTTGAATTTCTTCATCGTAGCTTTTACAGATTTGTTTTGTTTAGATGTCCATTTGCGCTATTATTGCATGATGCAGAAGAGCTTCTTTCCGGAGATTGATATTCATTCATCAGATTTATTCACCCTTTCTAGATTTAAGTTTAATAGCTTTAATAACAATTTGTGTCATGTACGAAATTCATACAAATAAAATAGTATTTTCATGTTCTTTTATATTATTTTTGATAAACTGTGGGTACTAATTATGTAAGACAAATTTTTGTACAACTTATAGTATTTTGGCAAATGCATCTTGAAAAACATCCCGCCTGCCATAATTTAGTAAAATATATATATATAATAATTTTTTAATACGTGCCATTATTTTCGTTTAATTTTTTATTTATCATCTATGGTAGATAGATACAAATACTTCGTTATTGTAGTTATTTTAATAAAACCCTTTGATAATGTTTTGATCGTATTTTAATATTTTCACTTTTAGCAAGAAACTTCATGTTCAAAATTCCATATCTATTTGGCATAAACTTATTTTCCAAAGCACAATGAAGATGGTTTAATCGTATAAAAACTTTAAGTCCCTTCCGAATATTATGCCTTAATATAATGGACGCTTATTACGGTTGATTTGAAATCAAGCACAAGAAATTACCATTAATCACTGCAAATAATAGTTTTCCATCACATCTTCCGTCAAAGTGATCGTTTTAAGGTTTAAAACGAACAATAGTACGAAAATGTTTGTAATCTTCGACGACATAACTTCCCAAGAATTTGTTCGTGTCCTTTGAAAATTTCGGTCCCCTTTCTGGTAGATAACAATGGTCCTCCATTTTGGCCGAGCGACCGTTCTGGCGGGACAAAATCATACAAAATGGTGGCGCCTCATTCCGCTGCTTTCGTTCTTCGGGAATGTTTTATGTTTAGGAACAATGGAAGGTTTTGGCAGAACACATTTTGACGGGAGGACATTATGGCCGCCACGGGACTTGTTCTGCAAACATTGATTGCGTGCGGCAGCGACCGACAGAGGCGTGAGACAACCTTTTAATTTTTATTTTTTTTTCTCCTGTCCCCAGTGAAAAAGAACGTGACGTATATCTTAGACCTTCGAGCAAATATGAGCGATACGAGTTTCTAAATTTCTTTTTTTTTAAATTAACAGCCTCCACTAGTTTGGGATCTAAATTTTTTTAGTAAATAAATATTTTTGTACTACTCTACTGTGTGTTGTCAATAAACTAAAGTTTAAATCAAAATGGTTCCGAAAAATACTGACAGTGAAATACATTTATATATATGTTACTTGTGTTTGATTTTGTACATTACTTTATGTAAAAATGAAATATAATATGCTAGTAAATTGTAGGAGAAAAGAAAAAAACAAAAAGTTTTTCTGTAATTTATCTCAACGTTTTATACTCACTTTAAATAATGTTTTCATTTCGAATATATAGCACGTGATGCACACAAGTGTGGCAATATGAAAAAAGTTTCCCACAAAGTTGTACAAGACGCTTAGTGTATTTCTCAACATGGCTTCCTTCCAATTTCCTAACACCAAGTCTTAAGACTTTAAGTCCTTCGTATAGTTTAAGCGCACCTTCTCTCTTCGGTTAAGAAATGTATTTTTGAGTTTTTTTTAACTGGTGAAAATATTTTCAGCAACTTCACTTTGTAAATATTTTAATACCACTTACATACTTTCACACCCGAAATACGTTTTTTTCATAACTTTATTTATTCAGTTTACATGATCTGCATAATGAATTATGTTTACATTTAAGATTTTGCATAACATATTGAACTTAAGGAATAAGTGGATTTTAAAATATTGCAATTTTTTAAACATAATCTTTCTCATACCGACACGAATTAAAACGTATTTAGTAGATAATTACGATGGACATGGACAGATGACATAAAAAGTAGTGCAGGATCCAGATGGTAGCTCTTAGCCCAGGACAGAAAGCAGTGGACCAACATGAGGAGGCCTATGTCAGCAGTGGATGAACAATGGCTGATGAGGAAGAAGAAGAAGAAGTAGATAATTAAGTATTGATAAATTTTAATAGACATGATAAACTTTACAGAAATTGTTTTTTTAGGATGACAGCTCGATATCTTCTGCTTATCGATTCTGGTATCAGCAAATCCTATTCTTTTTTCTATGTATTTAAAAATAAATGTCGTTAAAGTCATCGCCATGTTGTTTTTTTAACACGACAGAAGAGTGTAGAATCATATAAATATCGTAACAATTTCACGTTCATATCTCATTATCTTTTCAAAGATTACCCGCTCACAGTTTTCCCTATTTACGAGTACTAACTTAATAACTTAAGCTCTTTCTACCCTCTGTCTACACTATTATATTTATATTTTTATATCCAGTGACGAGATTTTCGCTCGTAAAGCAAATTTTAGTGCGATCTCTGCAGCCAGTTCGTTTACTGCCCTTACCTACCCTCAACTGAGGCGAGGGTAGGTACTGCATACAACTCTACTATAAAGGTGGGTTTTCACATGAAAATATTACGCTTTAAGTAATTTGAGATTTAATAATTGGTTTTAACGTAATCTCTGATAAATTTGACTAAAACAATAGTTTCCGACTTTAAAACAGTATTTGTGAAACTTGCGTTCGTATATAACGTTATTTTTCATTTTCATTCTACTTCAAAATGGTAGGAAATAACTGAGCTTTCAAAAATAACCAATTAGGATTAGAAACTAGCTTGTATATTAATCTAATCTTAACGACGACATTGCCAAAACAATATTCACGTTACTTTCCGTCGGTACGCGCATTTTTATAAATACCTCCGATTATTCTAGCTGAATGTTTTCAAGAAGATATACCTTGATACCTCGGTAGTTTGCGTCAGAACTATAGAACGTGAACTTGAGGATACACAGGAACTTGCAGCCGATCGTTTGGCTTGCAAGCAGTTTGTGTAATCCAAAATGCTCCATATAAAAAGCGTGTATGGACATAATGATACCTTGATACTCGCGGTGAAGATTGCGAAAAAAAATTCCAGAACGTATCTAACCCCGGGTGAAAATAATTTAATCTGAATAAATAATACTCCGTCTAAGCCGGCCTTAATAAAATGTACATACGTTTTTGCATACCCTCGGCGTACAATATTTGAACTAACATGGATTAAAACAATGGATCGCTGTGCTTTGTTTTCGCGACGCTTTTAATCATACAAATGCATAGTTATTCAATGTGATAACACACAATCTACTGTCGTAAAATGCAAAGAATTAATTATTTCAACCATCTTTTCGAAACGATCTACTTACTTACCTAAATTACTTTATGCAATCAACATAGTTTTCACCGTGTTGAGAAATAATGTTTGGAATTAAGTGTAAGTATAATAATAATAATAATAATAAAATGAACCAATTTATGTAGCGCAGTTTTAATGAAACATAATTTCAGGGGCGCTTTACAACTTAAGTCTAATAGAAATGTGACTACATTGAAAAAGTAAGAAATAGTTTTTTTTAAGTGTTAGATAATGATAGATTTTACAAAAAATCAACAGAAAAATTTAGTGTACAAGCAGAGAAGGCATATTAAAATAGTCCCCTCTACGAAACAGGGTAGCTCGGGACATATTGGTTATTTTGATTTAAATACTTACTTCATTAGCATTTTCAACTGACAACACAACATAATATTATATAAAACCTCAAAAATAGTTTTTAAAAATATGTACTCAGTAAGAAACAATTTTCTCGTGAATGCTAAAACTGTTTGATTAATATTTCCCTCAATATCCGTTCCCCGTTCAGTAATGCTGCCCGGTCGTGTCATAATAATTATTTCATTTGAATGAGCTCGGATCCCACCCGATTATTGCCAGGTCTGCAGAATAAACCCCCATCTGACGGGTACCTACTCGTTTCTACATCGCCCACCCACAGATACCTGGCAGCACCGCCCGGCCCGACGGCCAATGGCGTGTGTGATTCGATGACAGCGCGGGAACGTTTAGTTACATCCTTCTCCGATAGAGCGCACTTTAATCATGAAAATTAATATAATAATTTGATCCATAATATTTTTACATTTTATTTACTATTTCGCGATAAACATAACCTCCTCGTTTACCAATACAAAACTGTCGGATCAATGAATATAATATAATGATCTATATCATGAACGTACATAATGCATTTTTGTATGATAAAGCATGAAGTCGGAGTGTTGTACATAGAATCTGATAAGGACTGTAGTTTTTATAGCTCTACTTTTTAAATTAAGTTTTTCTAAAAGGTCGATTATAGTCAAAACTTGCTTATCTCTGTCTGAATAAGGAATAGAGACCAGCTTTCTTTAATTTAATATTGCTTTTTGGAGCCAGGTCAATTAATCTCTTCCGTTTAATAAAACTTATTTAATCTCCGTATAAGCAAGGCTACCTCCAGCGAATGGCGAAATAATAATTAACGTCCGTACTTAAATTAATTAATTAACTTCTCAAGGAGCTGAATACATTTACGTTTTTGCGTAAAAAGAAAAGTGAGAGAGGGTAAGAAAACTTTGGTCCTCTGACAGTTTCGCTGAAAAATTGTCCAAGTTCCTTCAGTTATTTTTTATTCCCTCTTAAACCTCAGCAGCCACGAAGGCTTACAGATGTCGCAACCGTATTTCACAGACACACTTCGAATTTGTTAAAAATTTCCAGCTTATTCGAAAGAATGGCGAAATTTGCGAACAGCTGTAAAGAGATGAAGGCGGAACAAGAGACTACGAGACAATGGCGGATTACGATCTTAAAATACTTCATTTTTATACTATAATATTATTCATCCATCATCGTAGGTTTGAAATTGTACCTTGTTTATTTAATAAAAAATATATCGAATGCTAAATTATGTGAATAACTATTTTTACTTCAAATTTGAAATTTCTGAATCCGTTCTTCAGTATGTGACGTTACGCAATTCTGACATATTAAATTCGGTTCATTAAGTTCAATTTTCTCAATCGATGACAGAGAGTGTTCACATGTGAAACGTCGCGCCATTTTACTGTATATTGGCAGATATGGATATCAAATACTAGGTGAAATGGGGAATGTTGTAATACATCAAGTGGCCACTTAACCCAGCCTATGACAGGCCATTAGCCCTGGAACGCCTAGATATCCATATTCCCTTCCAAAGTTCTCGTCTCTGTTGAGATGTCAAATTGTAATTATTAGCCCGTAATGGGTGACATCCAGTTTTTGTCTACAAGTATTTGGACACACTCAAAATGTTGTTTACAGTAAAGATGTATTTCAATAAAATGAGGTATTGTTTTCTCAGATTCTACAAGTAATACGTTTCTAGCCCAACACATATTATGTGTATTTTTAAAATGAATATAGTAGACGAATTGATTTTTGGGCTTACTCAAAATCATGTAAATTTACTTATGAAGTCAGTCAAACAGTGTTGGCGCACGCGTTAAATCTAGAAATTCCGCAAATGGATTGGGCATTAAATGCAGAAGTATTCCGAGCTATCTCCAATTATCTAAAACGCTTTCCCTTTATTTAGCTATCTCCCCCTTTTGAGGTATACAAGAAGCCACCCTTCTCCGTTGTTTACAGATCCTTTCCTACTTTACTTTCTCCATTACTACCCCCTTCCCCAACCCTCTATAGAACCTTCGCCCACGTCTGATGAGCGCTCAAGCAAAACAAGACGTGTCCACTTTGTAAAGAAAACTGTTTGTCCGGTAGTTTTTGACCAAACTCCATTACATAAACAACTTTTTTTGTAACACTCAAGGAGACTCGTGATAACTTGTATCGTCAGGAACAGAATAAAGAATTATCGTCCGGGATATATTTTTTAAAAAATACAGTTACGTGTATCATTGAATGTGGACTCAATTTTGCCCAAACACAATAAATTATTGACTATCCCTTGCATATTATTCTTTTTCATCAAAATATCGTCTAATATTTTTATTCCCTTTTTAGTAAGAACAATTGTCAATTTTCATACTTTTTCACTGATTTTTATTCCTTGAATTTTTTTTTTATCTGATATCATTGACGTTCATTGAGTAAAACTTTAATTTAATTTTTTACCTTATTACTGGGTATTTAATTATTACAAAAGTAAATATTACTTATTAGTAACATTTTTTTATTAAAATCCAGCCTGTGCCCGTATGAGTAATGTTTACACTTACTACTTTTGTCAACAAAAATAAAAGAAAGGAGTAAAAAAAAAGGAGAAGAAAAGTATTTGTACACGTTCAAAATGTTGTTAAGAAAAGTATTTTGCTAACTAATATAGTAGAAATGAGTTTTTCCTTTGATACTTTGTTTATTACTCCGAGCAAACTCCGTGTATTTATTTCCCATGCTCTGTTTTACCAAGGCATCCCTTATTTGCCTCCCCGGCATTATTCACAGGCGGATAGGTAGGCAAGTCCTTGCTAGTTGTCACCATAATTGATATTTAACGTCATTTAAGACAGTCAGGATCGTCGTCAGGAATCTTCCCCACTGGGGACGACATTTGAGGTTTCCTCACCAGATGTTTGAAATCGACCTATAAATACCACCATTTGGTAATAAATTCATTCGATAATTAAATAAATAATAAATCTCGCTATCGCAATCCATTAAAATTATAGAAACTTAAATAATACGTGACTTTCATTTGTAGATAGGTATCTAAATTAAATAATTGTTTATTAATAAATGTTTATTCTACGTCTCTCTGCACACGTTTCTTTGCTGTAAATTGGCGTATTTTGTTAGAAAGGTAGGGTGGCTTACAATTTAGTCTGGTTTTAAATTCCAACGAAATTAAGCCAACCTAATTTTGAAGGATCCTCCTTTTTCCCTCCGGAAGTGAGTTCCGATTAGATCTGTCTCAGGAAATAAACTCTTCAAACTTCGTTCCGGTTTGCCACGTAAATTTCAAACAAATTTGACACGGAGTTTATGTAACTCCTATATACATATAGTAAAAGTTGATATTAGATTTAGTTGACATTTTATTTCGAATATCTTTTTAGAATTCACTAAAAAATTTAGCGCACTTTCAATAAGCAAGAAAACAACTTGGCATACCTAGCAGGTTGAATATTTTTAGTTTTCTGTTTATTACGAAACATTTTTGTGACACAGATATTTGGACGAAAGACTTTAATATTCGTAAAAGGTACCTTGTATCTCAAGCTCTGGGGATATCATATGAATACTGAAGGGTGTTCTTCAGACACTCTTTGAGATCTGAAGGCATCGATTTATCTACAAACGTACTTAAACCTTTTCTGGAACTTGTGTCAATTTATGCACTACTTTAGTCAGAAAGTAGAGATCAAAAACAAATCTGAATTTTTTTACATTTAATACATAATATGTACCGTTACAAGTTTGCACTCATTTGGCGTAGTTACTCTTTGATTATTTAAATATAATACTCAGACATATTTTTAAATTCAATTTTAAGAATATCTTTCAGTTTAATTTTATGTCCTCATTTCACTAAAGCCACTCATTTGCAAAATATGAGCATTTTATTAACTGCAATATTTTCACAGAAAACGTTTATGTATTCACTTGATTGCAAAATCTCAATTAAAACCTCTGTGAGTTAAATTTTTAATACTTGTTTAATGTAGATGCAGCTTAATTCTAGCAAAAAGAGCTTTATTTGGCTGAGAGAGCGGTAAAAGCTCACGCATTCAAGCGAATCAAACAGTTTAATTAAAAGCTCTCCACACTGAGTTTCATCCTCATTTCTCATGAATAAGCTTTTCTCGTACCTACACTTTTACCAATAAAGTGAAGAAATAACTCATTGACCTTTAGTTACCAAACGGATATTTAAATCAATCCAAAAACGGCGGGTCTCGTGGTATATCAACTACACATTTGCACTTAGAACACAAAAATTTTCTTATTATTAAAAACATTATTTTATTATTATCAATAATTATGCTAATTTACTAAGCGTTTAACATCCGTGTTGATAGAATTACCGTAGCCATTTTAGTTGATTTTTCCGTTAGCGTAAATGATTTCCACGTTGCATTTTCCGTTAGAGCACAAACACACGCGAGAGAGCATCGGTGAATTTTCCGCCCCAAGTAACGCCATTATCGTAATTTGATAAGGCTGCACTCCGCACTCCCACCTTCCCCGCCCCTACCCCCCTGACCCTGCATACGACACTTTGCCGCGCCACCCTGATTTTGCTATAAATTAACACGAGACTTTGCTTGGCTAAAACATTTAATCGCTGATAAAACGCTATTTTTAATTGAATTGAATTACCTTTTACATTTATAGAAATTGTAGGTACTTTCAATCTGAATCATGCGATATTGTCTTATTTGTTGTTTTTAGGAAAAAAATTGTGATTTTATAGCTTTGTACCTATTAACAAATTAGTGCAGATAATTGACTAGGGTTCAATAAATACGCCATCGATTGTCGCCGGGAGTTCGGTGATTCTATATCAGTCGCAAGAAGCTAACTGAGATTACAGTACATAGTATCTTTCTTTCTTTATAATTAATAGGTGTATTACATTATATTATACATAAGTTATTATACTTGTAGATTTTTAAAATGATTTTTCGTCTTTGTGGTATATTATATAATTATAATTATAAAATTATTAGCAGTTATAAAACAACAACAAAAAAAATCATAATTCATAATGAATAACTACTTAGTGAGTACTTCTACCACAAATTTTATGAAATATATTTGTGTAAAAATTAAAATCAAAAATACAATAAGCAAGAAAACTTTCTACAATTCAGTTTGCTAAAAACACTTAAGTTCCTAAATTTAGTCATTGTTTTCAAAAGAAAACTTTGTTCATCATCATCATCATACCATATCTGCTCCCCACTCGGAGCATATGGATTTCCACCAACTGCCTCCAGGTCAAGCGATCAGCCCCCAGCTCCCGTGCATCCTCCCAAGTCAAGTCCACGTCTCTCAGCTCTGACGCTGTTACAAAACACATTTTTACGGAAAACTGTGTTAACAAAACATATTTTCTTTTTCAATTTTCACAAACATATTTCTTGTTTTTTTCCTTAAAATTTCAAATAAAAAAATCTCTTGGAAAACGAAAGGTGGTAAATTATTTTATCAGGGGGAGTAACGCAAACAAAACGGAAAAGTTACAGCTCCGAAATGAAAAGATTATATAAAGGCTTTGTAGGAACCCGACGGTGGAGCCTTTTTAACGGATTAATGAAAAAACGGTTTGAACGGAATTCGAAATGCGAATCCCAAAGAATAGAAAAATGTACCTACTTGCATGATAAATTTTATAGCTAATATTATTGATATCCCAACAGAGACAAAGTAACTCTGGAATCGAATGTGCCATTAATGTTCTACTTAACCCAGACAAGTACAGGACATAGCCCTGTAAACGCCTAGATAATCCACATTCTATTCTAGAGTTTCTCTGTCTCTGTTGGGATATTAATAATATTTTATATTAGCCCAGCATGGTAATAATCCAGTAATTTGTCTACAAGTATTTGTACACATTTAAAATGTTGTTAATTTTGTAGCTGTTCTAATGCACTGTAAAAAATCATCGAGTTTTAAGAGTACACTTCAGGTAACCCATATGTATTTTCGTAAATTTTACAAACCAGTTTTTTGTGATATAAAAAGTAATGCATGTGCTATTTTTTAAGTTATCCAATAAACTTACACTCATTTATACGCATCGTGCGCACACGAAAAATGCAGAAAAATTCGCAGCTGGAATGGGCTATAATATAGATCAAAATAACCGTAACCGCTTATTTTTAATAATAACAATAAGTGGTTGCGGTCTTAGTCAATTTAGTAATTTAATATTCGGAGAGTTTTTCGTATTGAATTGGGTTAATATTAATACTGTAAGTACCTACTAGTAAAGCGTAAATTTTAATCCTTTTACTTCCCGAGCTAAATATCTGTCTGAATACAAGATGGATTGGAATCCTCACCAGCAAGGTAAAGTATTATTTTATTAGTTTGATATTATTTCATTTACTTAGTACAAACTGACATAGTACTTAAGATAATTAAAAGTAATTTATTACTCAGCTCTCTCATTTGTTAAAGTTCAAACAAGCGTTTCGGCGTAATAATTACCTTTTTTATTTTTATTTACGGAATAAGTCATTTTCATACAAATGGTAAGAATTATTCGACCTTTGAATTTAGTGACTAATACCTTCATCATGATGTACCTAAGTAATACCTTGCATAAAGTTAAAACCAAAAATATATTACTGTGATAAAAACGCCACAAAACATTGTTAAATCTATTAAATTAAATATTAATTATAATTATTTTCAGATTTTAATGTATTTTTTCACTATAGCCCGACCAACATACGTAATCATATTAGGTATAACAGCTGGGTGACGGTTTTGTATAGCTTTATCAAAGTTACCAGTAGCTCAAGCACAGATAACTATCGACGTAGTTAAAAGCGTGCTATTCACGTGCTAACTCCAACGATTTGAGCGATCCCAATGACATAACGTTTAATACCGCGAGCATTGACGATCTGAGCCGAGCGGAGCCGAACTAGGCTATATATCGCGGCCTTATGTCAAATGTCAAATCATCGCGCTTGTCGGATTTTTTATTATTTCGACTGCTTTTCTCAATATTGGCTTGCCGAAAACCGGCTAAATTATAATAAAGATTGAATGAAGATTTGTGCGAAAAGATATATCTCGGGAATAGCTCGCGACTAGTATGTGCTCGTTTAATAATCCCGATCGATAACTTTTAACGCGTGTTCCATTGTGATCGCGAAAACGTCAAACATCCATGGGTAAGAAATCGTTATCACGTCGCTTATTACCGAGTCGGTACTGATCTGTGATCGAGCAACAGAACAAAAGGTAAAATATTTTATTTTATTTTCTAATAATCAATAAGGATGGAATTTACCCTCCTGATTGTCATATCATGTTGATCGGTGTATAATAAAAACCAGCTTACGATTTGAAGTACTTGCTTAATATTGTAAAAATATGTAAATCTTTAGATCGATAGAACTATTTTTTTTATGGCAATCCAGAGTTGTCGCGTAACAGGACTAGAACTTTTTTATGGTTATGTCATCAAAAAAGTATTGAATCAATGCTTGCGTCTAAATAATGTAATTAAAATTAACCACTTAAACGCTAGAGTACCTGTAAATATGTTTATTGTAACTGTATATGTATATTGTAACTTGAAATGGTATGTTGATTTAAATAATAGAAGAATTGAAAGCCGCTCTAGCTTGCCGGTGGATATGAAAAGATTCGAGGCCTGCACGCTCCTACGTAGAGCGTGGGTTGTCTCCTCTCTATCACAATTTAACCTGTAACTGGAGCTTTTTTCAATCAACATGATATCATCATCATCATCATACCATATCCACTCCCTATGTGGAGCATATGGAATCCACAAACTGCCTCCAGGCCAAGCGATCGGCCACCAGCTCCCGTGCATCCACCCAAGTCAAGTCCACGTCCCGCAGCGCTGACGCAAACTGCTGACGAATTGTCAACAGTGGACGACCAGGACGCCGAGAACCTGATGCCCTGTAAAATAGGCAAGCATGGTTAAGGCTCTCGGGAGGCATACGTAGTATATGGCCTAGCTAGCTAGATGAGAGTAGATACCAAGGGTTGCTGTGTCCGTTGCCTCACCTCTGCGTTCTTTACAATGATAGACTTGTACTTACTTGTAATGATTCTCTGTTGGTTTTCCAAATAAAATAAAAATTTAAAAAACCTAAAAAAATTAAATTTAATTTAAATATTCAATACGTTATATATCTGTTCAAGTTTGGTTTCACCAAACTCAGAGTTATTCTATTCTCAGCGGGACTGTGAGCAGTGAGCAGTGAGCAGTGAATGGTATTACGGTTACATAATAAAGTGTAGTATAGAGTGTAGAGGATACCTACCCCAGTGGCACTAGAGATGTCGCCGTGAGATGTCGCCCGGTTAGGGGAGGCTGACAGCTTAATTGGCCGGAAAACTGGCAACCGATAGAGCAGAGACCGCTCGCACCCTGCACGAACAGAATGAAATAATAAAAAATAACTGTCAAAGAAAGAAAAGATTACGAACAGGGTTGCCAAAATTATATTGATGTTTGTTGGAGTTTTAAAATTTCTTTTGGTAACTAACTAACTAACTAACCATCACGCCATTTAGCAGAGGTAAACAGAGAGGATAGAATGGACAGAGTAGTGTCCTGACACACTTCCTTCTCTTCTTCTACATTCATACATCTTCTATACGCTGATTATTCCGACTTTTCACATGCCCACTTTCAAGTACTTGTCGTACTTTGTAAAAGGACAATTGAATAAAGGAAGATAACTCACTCGATAACGAAAGATCGGACCACTAACTTGTCACTATTCAAAAATTTACTACAATAGGTAATTTTCATTTTAATAATACAATACTTTAGACATAATTATAGGTACAATATTGGAACTTAACGCTATACCTCACCAATAAAAAAGACAGGCTCTTGTGCTTGGTGAGGGAGATTACGCTAAATAATATAATTAGTAATTAAGTAGGTAAATTAAAGATAAATCTAGGTAGTGCAAAATAAACAATTAAGTAAACAAGTTAAGTAGTAATCATAATGGGTAAATTAAAAAGTAAATCTATGTAGTGCAAAGTTAAACAATTTAGTAAGTAAGCTAAGTAGTAATCATAGTAGGTAAATTAAAAAATAATCTAGGTAATGCAAAGTAAACAATTAAGTAAGTAAGTTAAGTAGTAATAGTTAAAAAATAAATCTAGGTAGAGCAAAATAAACAATTAAGTAAGCAAGTTAAGTTAAAGATTTTTTTTTTTTTTTTTTTTTTTTTTTTTTTTATGTTTGGTAATTGTTTGTGAATAAAATTTTGATTTGTTTATTAATTTCTTTGATATTATTTTTTTTTTTAGTTCTAATGGTAGTTTATTGAAATATTTTATGCCTCGATAGTAGTAATTATTTTGCATTTGCATTGTTTTAAATTTTGGAACATTGAAATCATATTGATATCTTGTTGAAATACATCTCATAATTTTTATTTTTTTGTCATCTTTTAGAATTTGGGTGATAGTAATTTTTTTATATATGTCTTCTACTTTCAATGTTTTAAAAACCGAAAAAAGAGTTTTAGTGGAGAAAGTTTTTGTTTTTTAAGTATGATTTTAATTATTAGTTTTTGGATAATTTTGACTGAATTTAGTATATTATTATACGCCCCTCCCCACCCAATTATTCCATATTGAAGCAGAGATTGTACTAACGCGTAATAGACTGTCTTTAAATTTTTTAGTGGTAAGATGTTTCTCAACCTAACAAATATATAAACACATTTTCTAACTCGTTTCACTAGCTCACATATGTGTCTGTTCCATTTCATATGTTGGTCTATTATTACGCCTAGGTATTTTATCTCCGTTGTTGAGTTTAAGATTGAGCATAGGGAGTTGCAATTTGTATCTTTACATTGTTTGTGATATCATTTACATATATTATAAAAAGTATAGGGCCCAGCACTGTGCCTTGCGGTATTCCAAAATCACTGGTGAGAGGTCGACTTAGTGTTTCATTTATTTTTACAGTTTGTTTCCTTTTATGAAGATAACTTTGAATCCAGCTTAAGGCTTTACCGTCTATACCTACAGATTTTAGTTTTGTAATAAGTTTTTTTATGCGAAACGCTATCGAAAGCTTTCTTAAGATCAATAAATATTCCTAAACATTTTTCCGATTTATCCATAGCTTCTTGGATAATGTATGATAACTTGGCAATTGCGTCTTGGGTGCTTTTGTTTTTTACAAAACCAAATTGGTTTTCATTTATAATATTATTGAATCCGAGAAATTGAGATAATCTTTTTTTTACAATTTTTTCAAAAATTTTGGCTATATTAGATATGAGGGATATTGGTCGATAATTGGTGACTTCCTCAGAGTTTCCTGACTTAAAAATAGGTGTAATAATGGCTTGTTTATAGACATGTTTTTTAATTCTAACTAACTAACTAACTAACCATCACGCCATTTCCCTGAAGGGGTTAGGCAGAGAGGATAGAACGCCACACCACTCTGTCCTGACATACTTCCTTTGCTTCCTCTACATTCATACATCTTCTCATGCACATACGCCGATTATTCCGACTTTTCACATGTCCACTCTCAAGTACTTGTCGTCCTTGGTATTTCTCGGCCTTCCTCGACTTCTACATCCTGGCGCACTTGCATTTAAACTTCTTTTAGCCGTTCTTTCATCACACATTCGCTCCACATGACCAAACCATCGTAAAAGCCCTTTCTTAATTTTGTCGATAATGCTTATCTCACCCTTGCACTCTGCTCTAATTTCGACATTTGTACACCTATCATACATAGTCTTACCACACATAGATCGCATTTAAACAGCATTCAGTCTACTTTCATCCTTCTTTTTCCAACACCACGCTTCACTACCATACATAAGGGTTGGTACCAGAACTCCGTTGTGTACTATGTCATGCACGCACGTCGATTATTCCGGCTTCTTACATGCCCACTTTCAAGCACTTGTTTTACTTCTCAATTTTTTTTAAATTGTGCACACTGTACCAATCTGTACCTTTTTACTAAAAGGATTCATATCAAACAATAAAATAACGATATTAATTTAATTATTTTACGGTATTTTAAAGTATATTTTTCAGTTAACATTTCTTTATCTATTTAAGATTTTTTTTGTCTTCATCCTTTCCGACTTCACTCTTTCTCCGTATTTTCTCTGGCTGTAATGTAAGTTTTCCCATCCCTTGTCGAGCAGATAGGATCGCCTACTTAGTCGCCTGAGAGCCTCACAAATTGCGACAGGCGTTATATCTCACTCTTTCCGGGGATAATTTTTCAAACCGTTTGCCTCTCAAACGGTTTAAAATTGTCGCGATCGACGGAATAACTGCTTCATTAGGCCTTTGTTAAAGAGATTACTTGAAGCCTGTATTTAATAATCGTTTAATTCGTTTAATCGGATCTATTATCTTTACTTTGTCTACCCGTATAAAGAAATTAAGAAATCCAAATACTTAAAAGGCCCTACTTTTGGAAAAATATACTTATTTCTTAAATGAGCAGTTTTTTGTCATTTTAACAAGTTTTATAGTGAAATAATTTACATTCTTAATCAAACTTATTTTTTGGACTGCAAATATTATTTATTGTATAATACAGATATTCAATTAATATTTCGCAATTAATTTCTTGTTTTTTTTTATGTTAACTTACCATAATACCATATTTTCCGAATGGGTAGACAGAGAATATAACACCACACACTTCCTTCGCTTCACCCGTATTCATACGTCTTCTCATGCATATTTTAGTTATTTAAAATATGCAAAGCTACATAAATCCTGCATAATTAACCATATAGGCTTGCATCCACCACCTCAAGGCTTGGAATAAAAACGTTATTATTATCGTTATTATAAATATTTGAAATGATCCGTAAACGTCAGGTTTATTCCGAATTATGTACCTTCAAGGTTTGTATGCCAACATTTTTACTAAGCTATAAACAGTTCTGGATGTTTTGAAAATACTAAAGCAATGCAAAATGGAGTACTCCGAATTGCCATAAGTACCTTTATATTCAGAAAGCCCATCCTAGTTTATCACAAATGGCCAATAAAAGTCATAGATACAAAAATTGCAACAATACTAGACTGTTATTCCAGCAGCGGGCGCAAAGGCCCGTTTCGATTCATTTTTAAAGGGTCAATAAAAATGGAGGAAAGAATCGTTGTAGGGGAAATCACGTACGCAGTCCGGAAATAGAAGACCACTCCTCGATCTTAGGGGCTCAGGGCAGAACGGAAAGGAGAGAGTAGAATGGAAGAGGACAGAATGGATCACGAATCCGGGCAGAACGGAACGCGAAACCCGGGAGAACAAAGTAATACGTTCCGATTGGTGAAACCGGGCGGACGAAGGTAACAAACGTACAAAGATGCGCTTTCGCTCGGCCGGTGAAGATCGAATCTCCGGGGTTTTACACTTGAAAGATGTGCTTCTTTGTCACCGATCAAATGAGAAACACTAGCAATAAAATAAACGACTAACAAAGGAGAGCTTTTGCTAGACCAGTGAAATTAAATACCTAATACTTATTCCTTATTAAAAAACAATAGATTTTATCACTGATAGAATAAGATACACCAAAAATAAATTAACGACACACAAAAAACCGACTTTTCTCGATGGGACTGGTGTAAAAGAACGCTGGAAACTTGAAATATGTTTTTAATAATAAATAACAATAAACAATAAACATATTTTTTTAGGACCTAACTTTTATCTAAAGCATTAAATAAAATTTACTAATTTGAATAAATGCTAATTAGATTGCTCATCATATTGTATAATATATGTTTTTTCATTAGCACATCGAGTTGAGTTAGTTCTCAATCTCATAGCCGATTCCGTATTATAACCTAGCCTCATATTCATTCTTATAAAAATTAGGAATGTGAATTCCCCTACAACTCTAGTCTACAATAACATATTTTGAATAGTTCAAAATGTATTCAAAAGTACAAGGACACTTAACTTTTATCCATTTTGAGATCATTTACATTATTTTTTTCAGAAAAATCAAGTTTATTCAAATATCATGAATGAATGTTAGTAGAACGCTCGCAGTTTTCAAAGTCGAGTGATTCCAACATAGGTCCCCTGTTCTCAGTAAAGTGCACTTGATCCGTTTTGTCCTTAACGGAAATCAAGATTCGGGCGTCGTTTTTGCTCTTCGTATTGTCAAAATGATTTCCCTCTTATTTCCATCTTATCTCGTCTCACGTGGCAGACATCAATATCTCACACGTATAATAATAATGTCGTATTGGAACCTTTTTCTTACTTTATCCAAATCAATCGGCAGTAAGCAGTAAAGGGAAAACAATGTACTTGAGCCGAGTTTCTTCGATTTTTTTTGTTTGAATTTTTTGAATCCGAGATGGTTTATTTTACCATTATAAAAAATATAAACTTTGTGAAATTTACGTATGTACATATTGTAAATATTTAATAGTGGAAAGTTTAATTTAAAAAACTGTCCCTGATAGCCAAAAAGCCATATCTTCAAAACCAACAAGAGACACATTTTACTGATATTTATCCTCAGTTTTCTGTATTTTTCCAACCAACATATTTTATTTTGACACTATTATATAAAATAAATTGGAGATATACTACAAACTCCGGGTAAAAATCACTAAAATATTTCTGAAAAATAATTATTTTTAAAGATGAGGCGTTTTGGCCATCAGGGGCAGAAATTATTGGTACGTTTATATGTATTGTCGTTGAATTGAACTTTTTATTCCAAAGAAACATTTGGTGTAATAAAATATTATACTTCAACAATACTTCATAATCTCTTTTTGGTTTTTATTATAGTTTAACTTTTTTCAAAACGAGTTGATATCTATTTCAAAAAATAAATCACGTAAAGAAGATTTCTTCAACCAAAGGTTATATTTTTGTTCCAAAGTTTAACTTCGGCCATAGTTAGTATATACATGGGCTTTAAATAGTTCCTTCACGTTCCCAGTACCAACTGCCCCTAAAGCAGAATACTCCAAAACGCTTTCAAGGTAAAAGCTTCTGGCTAGCTTCATATATTTCGGTGTAATCAAATTAAGATAAAACAACGCAAAGTGGAAGACCTATTTGAATGTAGGGAATGAATTCCAACGGCTGTTATTTCCCCTCCTGAGTCTCTGTAACACCCTCCGCCCTCCCTCTATACCCTCACCCCCACCCTCATTCCATACTCCAGGGTCGGGACTCATTATCAGATTAATTTATTTTCTTTATTTCTGTTTACGAAACCACTGTGGGGGACAAGACGAATTTTATTACACTCATTAAAAATAAAATTTCTGTCTTGATTTTGCGTTTTAATGAGTTCAGGACATTAGAAATAATCATTTACTTACCGTAATGGAAAATATTGAAATTCGAATTAATTTAAGATAAGTAGTAGCTACATATATTTATGGTTAGTATTCTGATTGATACTAAACATGGCGTTCTAATGCAGTGCCCTATGCAACATTAAAAATGCGGATAAGTGAAAGTAGTAGTAGTAAGTAGTAGAAAGTAGTAGTAGTATTCAAGTTACAAATATTTAATTAATAGCACCTCCTTGTTTTTGTCTTTCTAGTAATATTTTCACCACTGGTAACTTGAGTATAAATTTTTCTCATTTTCTGTAGAAACTCATTTAAAATCACAGCCCAGGTAAACTTCTATGATATTTTTACTGCTTTCGATATTTATGTATTTCTTCAGTACCAAAATTTAATTGTATTAGCATAATTAGACCAATGTCCCGATTGTGTCGCATTGTAAACTCGAGACAGGATCTGGACGTTTTTGGTGTTAGTTTTTCCAGATTTAAACAATCACTAAAATAGACCAGATCTTGTCTCGTGGTAGTTCTAATAAATGTATACATAAAATTTGTCCTAGCTTTTATTTCCGTAATTGTATCTTATTTAATTGTACCTGTGTATAATATATGTGTTTGAGTAATATTATGTCAGCATTGAATTAAAAGAAGCACCATACTTATTAATTAAAAGTAACTGGTGTAAAACCACATGACAGTTAACTACATAATAAAAGACGTGTGTAGGTACATTAAAAAAATGATTGTGGTTTTAAATTTTAACCCTTATTCGTTTTTTTTAACTGAAAATATTTAAATGAAACATAACTTTATGTACATCAAGCCTCATTATTCATTATTACATAGCTATTTATAGTTTCAGCATTTTCCCGAAAAGTATCTCTTCATAATATAAAAAGCCATCATTATGATGTTTCCAACTTCAACATAAAGCATCTTTTGACATCTTCTGTATCGAGGAGGAGAGCTCTAAAATTAATGAGTCAGGTGGAAGATCGGTGGTATTCGTAAGAAGATTATGTCGTTAAATGCAAATTACCCTAATGAAACTCCCTTTAGGTCCCGTAGAACTAATGGCATGTTTATCTTTGACAGTATTTTGACTAACTCATTTCAATGCCAATTAAATTAGCATCCCCTCTGTATCTCTCGAATGTCTATCAGTTTACGACAGATTCAATGGAGAGCTTTATTTTGTTTCTTGGTGTAATGGCTTTTTTTTCTCCATGGGTTTAAGTAGGTTAGTAAAATACTTTTTATTACCACTTCAATCTTCCCTTATTAATTAATTTCACATCTCAAAATTGAACTTTACGATTGCCGTCACACTCACTAATCTTTATCGATTAGATATTTTAAACTATAATTATTTTTAGTCGATAGTGTTCGCCAATGGCTTGAAGGTAGTTTGTGGAATCCATTTGCTCCACATAGGGAGCGAATGTGGGATGATGTGATGGTTAGTGTTTTTTAATGCAGTTATCATAACCCTTATCACTCTTTATCCGCTACCTACATTTGTTAAACATATGAGGACCAATTATTGCCCCCAAGCTAAGAAATTTCCAACCAGCTCCCGTGCATCTTTTCAGTCAGGTCTACAACCCTTCATTCTAGCGTTAACTGCCGACTAATTATTATAAGTAAACTGGGATGTCCAGAACGTTAAAAATTCAGTGCTTTTATATTGTATAAGTAAGATCAATATAAAGTACAAAAAGAGTTTTAAAATATCATAGAAAAACTTTTATTTATTCATATACGATTAGTAGGTTATATAGTCCGCTGTTATATTACGTTTAGGTTTATAAGTAGACATTTAACAGCTTAGTACACTTTTTATTTATTTTCTAACGATTTCTACTCCTCAGATTGACATTCCAATCACGTGCCTTAATCATAAAGTGTGACAGTTCGATTCTTACGTTTCCAATTTTCAGTAATGCCCTGAAAACATCCCTCACAAGAAACATACTCCACTTCAGCAAGGGTTTGTTAGAGCCGTCCCATGTAGGCGGCTTATATAAGACCCTACGCTAAGGCATTTTCTCTGTGAATTATTTGACGCCCAAGGGTTGGAGTATATAACAATACTTAGGGTAATTTCAGACTAGACTTTTTTAACAAGATGAAATTTTTGCATTCCTTAATCTTGTATTTAAACATACTTCCTCTACCTTCATAATTGCATGTTGGAATATAAAAAATATTACTTTCATATTTATTTTGATATTAATATCATTGCTCAATATTTCTAGAATACCTTTCGTATTTTATGAATGTATTTTCAAAATAAAACTTTTATTTGATAAGTTTATATCCTTTAGATTACATTATCCAATGATAGGAACACGTTATTTTCTTGCAATTAGTTTTTTTTTCGATATTTTGTTATAAATAAGTTATATATTCAAATGGACAGTACAATCCGCCTTGTAGCACAGTGGTAGTGCATTTGGCTACCGTGCATGAGGTCGCGGGTTCGATTCCCGTAGGGGGCCAACATGAAGTATTTATTCACATGTGATTTTCATTTTAATATTTCATATTGGGTGCGGATAAGGGAAAGTAGTAGTAGTAGTAGTGGTATTAATAGTTGTCATAAATACAAACATAAATAAAAACCAAATAATTTTTGTAACAACCGATAAATCGGTACATAATATTGTATAATAAATACATTTCAATGTATCTCCAATTCATAAAAATACCCTGAATTTGAATTTCTTTTTAAATAAACTTCTAATAAATAGATAATTACACTTTGAGTACGATAAAGATATAATTAAAATCAACTTCAAATCCTGTTAACACTTGAGTTAATTACATTACATAATAATCTGGACATGTTTCTACCAAAATATTATAGGTAACTTCGTGATATTAAACAGGAAGGTATCTAATTCTCGGGATCCTAATTGGGAAGGGTTTTCCTAAGATCCTCTTCCGTTCAACCCACTAAATTCTTCGTCCAACCCCCTTAGCGCCTCTTTATTACGACCAAATATATTTATTTCAAGTAGTGGGGTTGTTTCCAGACTTTACAACCTTTCTCCTTGGGTAACTGTTCCCTTAAAGGATCGGAATTAAATAAAGGACACATAACACGGGTTTCATTGTACCTCCGATAGTATAACAGATTTTAAGTGCCAGGAAAGGGGATGGCTTCAATTTAAAGGATGTTCCTACAACTAATCCGGTGATTTTAGGAATGTTTGCACAAGATGGAGATTCTATTTAAATTGTATTTTGCTTCGGCGTTTTCGTAGATTCGAAAAATTTTATTACGAATTATTGAAATTTTTACTCAATTTAATAACTTTTCATAGGTATTTATTTGATATAGACCGTAACACCAGTCTTTAAGACCATCACTATTTATGTATTAATTCAATATTTTCTAAAACAAAAATATCATATCGGACTTGCATCTATTTGCAGTAAAGGTATTTCTTTAGAAACAGTGAGGTTACAATTTGATTATTTAATAATAAAGTCCAATTCTCCGTTTACTTTAATTTTATATTCTATAATATTTAGAAATCCAAGTTTTGTATACATAAATATTATAATAACTACGGGATTTATATTCTATAAGTAATACCATTAAACGCGAATAGAGAAATCGTTTATGGTAGCATTTTCGAAAAAGTGCATTTGTAGATAATTTTACGTAATATAAACCGTTTATCCAGTAGTCATTCGCAGTGCGAGTTCGATAAACACATAAAGCACTTATCCAGCATGGCGATTAGGCAACAGCAACTTCGGAAAGTTTCTTCTCCGATCCGTGCCCTTAAATCGCCGGGAACCCATCGAGTTCCCATCAAACAAGACGTTGGACCAAAGTGTCCGATAAAATTGCAGGTTTATTGCGCCCGAAACACGAACCACGGAACTAGGGGATGGGGAGGAAAGGGAAGGGGAGAAAGGAAGCTGTAGGAAATGAACTGGAGTAAAATTCACGGCACGAGCGAGCGCCGCAACGTCGGCTCGTCCCTTACCAGCAAAGCTTCAACTGGGGCGCGGGACTAATTGAGATTTAAGCAGTCACATCAACCCTATAAAAAACTAAGGAAAAGTTACAAATCCATAGATAGTGTTTTTTGAGTACACACATTTGTAAAATTCCAAGCGTCATGCGTCAGTCGATTGTTTTTCTCGTCAATGCGATGACGCGACGCGTAGCACAGCGAAATTTTGTAAAACACTTTTCTAAAAATATAAATTAAAATAAATAATAAATTTTAAATAGCACCTCGTGTTTAAGATTTCATCATAACAATATGTATAGACATTTATTTTACTTAATATCTAGGTTTTTTTAAACTTTGATTGGTGATAATACAATCAACATTAAATATGGAAATAATGTAAAAAAGACAGAGGTTTCAAAGGTTTTGGAACCCGTGATCTGATGTACATAAATACATACGAGTATTTAACGAAATCACAACGCAAGGCTGATTATGTTTGTCTGTAAAAAATGACTTTTTACCAATCTGATGATTACGGCAAGGTTGAGAACCACCCTTGCCCACCCTCGCGTATCACGGCAGCTCCAAGTAATGCGAAAACATTATGGTATTTTGGGGCAAGGAAAAATAGTACCAGGAGTAGGTTAGCGCGTGACCCCGCACTGACGCGGTTAATTATCTCATTCGCGTCACACAGGAGGCTAATACTGAATTTATGTATCCTTATTAAGCTAAAATGTCCCTGAATCGGTGACCTAGGACGACGTCACTTTTCCTTTCATCCGGGGTAAGAATAATATATATTTGCATAATGAAATTTGCGTCGGAATAGAAAATTGTGATTACAGCACTAAATATCTTGACACATTTTTCAGTCGAAAGGAGACTTTGTTATTTTGACCGAAATCTAAAGCTATTTTCATAATTTAATTTAAGGGCTGTTTTCATCAGAAAAGAATTATAGGGAAAAAGAAGTATGTACCGCTAGTTGTTGTCTCTAAAGTTGTAAGTCAACATTTGTAAGGGATTCTTGGCCAATTATTTTTTCTTCGCAAGACTTTGACTTTGAGTCGTTTTTGAGTCTTTGAGTTATTATTTATAGCATGGAAAGAAAATAAGTTATGAAATACGACTGCTAAAAAAATGTTTTGTTCAATTACTAAGAAAAAACTAGTGTTATTTTGGATAATACCTAATTAAATCTCAAATAAATTGCTCCCGTTCTTTCCTGGACCTCATAAAACATTACTGCTACTACTAGTACTACTTTCCCTTATCCGCACCCAATGGTGCATAGGGCACTGCATCGGTACGCCAAGTACAGTGTATTTTCATCATTTTATTACCCGAAGGTAAGATGATCAGTCACAAGCTTCAGTACCAGTCCAAGGTATCACACATGAAATATTAATATGAAATATTGTCATGTTATTCTCGCGCCTCTCGTGAGAATGACATTCCTGACTTCCTTTTAACTCATTAAAAATAGCAATTTAACTTTTGACCCCGTTATTCTACCTTATTTCATTGCCAAAGAATCTGCTCCATGGTAAATGAAATCTCGCGCGAAAACGTTTATCTATGAGCCCCTTCCAAAGCAACTGTCATGGCGTGCGGACGTCGCTATCTTTTCTGCAGGCCGTCACGACCTAAGAAACGAGGGCATTATGGCGAATTCGTAAGTGTTGTAGCTTTTTAATATCAATCTAAATCCCCGAATCAAACTACGTATTACAGCCTAGTTTCTCTGATCTTTTTTCCAGGTCTAATGCCTTTTTTTTCCTACTATCTTTTTTATTAATACCCTTTATACTCCTGACATAATATTATAATATTATAATTTAAAAATGGCCTAGACACTGATCCGTGTCTAGTTATCAGCTAGTTACCGAGTGTCACATGCTGACCGGTACATTACAGAACGCAGATATTATCCTATATCCGTCATCTCTCATGCGTGATATTTCCGGACCACGTGTGAGGTTAAACTTACAACTTGATGCTTCAAAAGACTGTTTCACAAAGCTTCACTTCGTGCATGTCCTGATGTGGACACTGCACACTGACGATACATGGATTCTTCACCTCTCTTCAAAATTTCACCTCTACATAAAATTAAAATTATTAACCTCCAAATCACTTCGTTCATCTCAACACCAGACTGTTTTTTCTATAATCTTCGACGTACAACTTTTTATTTGTAAATTTCCAGTATGAATGATTTGATGGATGGATTCATTACTTAAGTTTTCAACCTATATTTGCAACTATATCTTTATTATATCTTGTCAAAATCATAACCTATATACTTACCGTGCCTAGCACATCATCTCAACCTTGTAAACATACTTATATTTTAATTACACACATTGAATTTCTGTATCCTTGTTTTATTTATATTCTGAACTCTGTGGTATTTCAATCCTTGCTTACTTTTATAAATTTTCGTGAGTCTCTTGCTAACTGATTGAGCTATGCAGGTGAGCGTTAGAGGATGATGAGCAAATCAGGTAAGCCTCACACCCTCTACGTTACAATATTTACATGTGATATAACGTTTCACACACTATAAATTTTAAAAATGTTGTGTTGTTATATCGAGGGTGCAAATTCTTTATTCCATGATTTATGCTAATCAACCCTATATAACCTTTCCAAGTGATATTTTGTAATAATGTTTGAAGTTGACTGTGCGCGTTATTTTGAATGCCACCCTTTGCCACGCCACGCCGTGTTTTTATTACATTTTTCACAAAATTCAGGTCACATATTGTATGTCATAATATTACATATTTGATACATGCCTACTTTACGGAATGTCATATAAAAATCTCGTCTCGGGTATTGAATCACTTTATTTACATTTTTTCCTTTTTTTTTAGTTTTATCCATCAGCTTTATTGGTCGAACATCTCATTTTGCTTTATCATAATATACAAAAGCAGTTTAAATTTATTTTTCAATAATATTTTTAATAGTCTTAGTTATCATTGTCATCATCATCATCATACCATATCCGCTCCCTATTTGGAGCATATGGATTCCACAAACTGCCTCCAGGCCAAGTGATCGGCCGCCAGCTCCCGTGCATCCTCCCAAGTCAAGTCCACGTCCCGCAGCTGTGACACAAACTGCCGGCGAATTATCAACAGTGGACGTCCAGGACGTCGAGAACCTGATGCCTTGTAAAATAGGCAAGCATGGTTACGGCTCTCGGGAGTCGTAGTATATGGTAGCCAGCCAAAATACCTTCGCTTGATGACAGTGGATACCAAGGGTTGCTGCGTCCTTTGCTTCACCTCTGTGTTCCTTACAAAGTCAAACCACTGCACACCTAAAACTCTCCTAAGACACCTGTTCTCAAAACTCAGAATTCTGCTATTTTGGGCCCTGGTTAGTTATTATTGTACTGGTCCATATTATTATAAGTCATAAGAGGTATGGAAAATGCACCTAACTCATTTATACTTAAATTCACAATTTTCAAATTTTTCGAAGCATCGATATTATATATTTTGTTTAAATTTAGCATCATTATAAAAACGGCATAATAGCTGTTTTGTGCTGTAAAATGAAATATCCTGACTCATTTATCTTCCAAATCAACATCCACCATTACCGAAGTACTTATGGTTGGTTTTTGGATAAGCAATTTTTATACATTTAAAGAAAATCATTTCGTGAGTGTGCATATTGATTATTATATACAATTTATAAATTTTGATGCATGTGAGAAATAAATGAAAACACTGAATCTAGACTTATGAACACACATTGACATAGGTATAATATTGTAATTATCTAAAACAGGATTCAAGATGACAATAACCGTCTCGTTTGCCATTCATTATAAGTTACAATATCGCAATCAGCCTCCCCATATAGACATTGCAAATAATATGAATACCGTGTGAAGACATTACATTACTGATACTCAGTTCGGTACCTTAATGTGTTTTAATTAGAAATTCTGGTAACTTGAGAGTGTACAACCAACTTCTGGAGTGGGAATCCTTTGACATAATTACGCACCTAATTACACTTAGCAAGTTTCAAACGATTTCCGATACAATTAGATAAGTGTGACTACTTAACTTCAACAGCCATTGTTTTATAAATGATTTTGATTCTATAAAAAAATTCTTGAACCTATTATAATACCTACCTATTTCGTTCTAAAAAATACAAAAAAAAATATTATAATAGAAATAATTCCTTTGTAGCAATATCAGTACCTAATGATATTAAAAAAAGATAATGCAATAAAATGATAATATTTTAAAGTTTAAAATTACTATTTAAAAAAATTAGAATGCATTTTTTGTTTTTACCTAGTTTTTATGGGTAAGAAAATCAAAATGATTTTTACATTTTTTGTTACTCAATTTTACTAAGATTCTGTCAATTATCTTTTTTAGGTAAACAGATGAAATCACAAAATGAGCACGAAAGAATTAAAACTTTTGATTGTGAAGTACTTCACTTCCCTGATTTTAGCTTTAAATATTTATCCTTTCCCATTAGCGCTCTTTTTTTGTTTTTTTATAGTCTAATGTATTTTTTTTTGTTTCAGGTAAACTTTTTTTGGCTCATCAAACTTCTTACATTAAACCTATTTCAACGATAAAAGCATTGGAGAATGCTAGACGTAGGTGTACAAAAATGTAAGTATTAAATAAGTTCATTTTCACAAAATGTTACTGCTCGCAATTATAGTAAGGTTTATTTTAAAAGGTATTAAAGGCATCAGGTTCTCGGCGTCCTGGTCGTCCACTGTTGACAATTCGTCGGCAGTTTGCGTCAGAGCTGCGGGACGTGGTTTTGACTTGGGAGGATGCACGGGAACTGGCGGCCGATCGCTTGGACTGGAGGCAGTTTGTGGAATCCATATGCTCCACATAGGGGTCGGATATGGTATGACAATGATGATGATGATATTTTAAAAGAGTTATTTTCGCCCAATTTATATGTAGTTTTTACTTCATATAAACGCAGTTACATTTGTAACTTTAATTGATTGTCTCACCAAACTATAGCCATTTATATTATTTTTTTTATAAGCTCATTTTTACGCGTGTGTTATAGTAAGTTCATTGTTTTTACATACTGCTTTCTTACTTAAAAATAAAATATTAAATAGATATTCCTACATAACGTTATCCTTAGTAACCTCACTTTTATTGAACCTAGAACCGTCGCAATGTAAATCCAACGTTTACACCACGGGAAACTTTATAGCTGTAGATAAATATGGTTTAGTTTTAAAAATAAATAGCCTCCCCAGCCACCTATCGAAATACAAAACAAAATACCCTTAGGTATCATAATGTTTTGTAAGTCTAATGTACGTCGGAGGCGCATATCATTTTTGGGTGAGTCATTAGCCCAGGGGTAAGATATCTCTATTCTCAACGTGTTCTAAGCAACCCGGCATCTTTCCTGCTAATTTCGTATCCCATAACGACCCATACATTACTCATTCGAGACACCATACTCGCTTCACTTTTATCCGCATTGGAGCACCAATATATCAAAACACTTTTTCAGCCATAAAGGAGTTCTACAATCCTCGCGCTGTCAGGGCAAGCCTGTAGAATCCTGGATCATTAATCTTGACTGAGTTTCTCCAAAGGAATCCATCCTTCTTCAGAAAAGTTTAAAGAATTTCCCAAACCCACGGAGGAATAGACTTTGTGGCGTTAGATGTATACGTATATTTAAATTACCTCTCGTTTTCTTTGGTCATTTCCCATTCACCACTTATCTTGAAATTTTCAATTCACAAAAAAAAATCACTAAGTCGTATTTATGGCGTTCTAATATGACATTTTTCTTCTGTTTCTGTTTGACCGAAACTAGAATACAAGACAAAATTAGGTTTCGAATTTGGCCGAAACTAGAAGCTAGGAGCCTTAGATCCACCCTATGGTTATTTATTATGGTAATTATATAATCTGTTACATTTATTATACTACCAAAAAGATACATTTATTATACTGAACAAAATATCTAAGGGCCTTAAATCTATGGTTGTTTATTTTGTACTCGTATTAATAACACGTTTTCGTTGTACTACAGTATAAAAGATTTTCAATTTAATAATTTATCATAGGTACGTAATTATAATGCGTGATGGGCTTAAAATAGCGGATCCCTAAAAAAATTTTTTTTTTTTTTTTTATGAAATTTATTTTAATCAAAATTTTTTAACATCTTTTTTTAATATCTTAACTTATACTTTCCTTTTGGATGTATTTTTAATAACCATTCTTAGAATATTTTTTTTGCTGAAAGATTATAATATGATGAATTTTCCTTAAATTAAATTCTTCCACGACAATTTTATGAGTAAAATTCTTTATTTTTGTATCAAATTTCACTCAGAATTTGCTTACACACCGTCGAACCCAGGTCCCCTCAATTTTAACACTTGACTAGTTACCTGCCCTATATCGATCATATACGAGTGCCTACAAAACTTTTATTATAATATTGCTCGTCTTTGATATTACATAACTCTGTGTAATAATTAGGATGATGGTATTCTGAAAAATTTTCCTGTGAGTACACCAAGATATCATTTTATTTTCACTTACGATACTTTGATACAGAATAAATGATCATGACTCACTGTGGCCTATAATGAACCAATGCAGTAGGTTCATTTAAGGGTAATACTGGTGATTATATTAATTAATTGAAAATTGTACATTTTTATTGAACCATTAAAAAAAATTCATACAGTTAGATAATACATTTTTTTTCACCTAAATATTTCATTACCAATGAACTTTTCTACTAAAATGCTTGGCAAATTTCTCAATGGATGACAGAAAGTGTTCATATGTGTAGGTAGCGTCGCGCTATTTCACTGTACATATACAAGTTCTGATAATAGGCATATATGGATATCAAATACTAGGTGAAATAGGGAATGTTGTAATACATCAAGTAGCCAATTAACCTACCCAATGACAAGTCATAAGCCCTGTAAACGCCTATTCCCTTCCAAATTTCTCGTCTCTGTTGAGATGTCAAATTGTATTAGTGTTTTTATACTACACTTAAATACTTATTTATAACGTATAATTTACACACTTTTACTAAAATTATGTTATTCGAACATTTTACTTCACCTGGCAATTGTTCATGTGCCTTTATTTATTTTATATTATTTTATTTTAATCCTTTATAATCTGATAAATTAATAGACGTTATTTCAAAACTCGTATCAACAGAACATTTAAACGGGCTATTAAAAAGATATTTTAATATGCAAACAGACCGTAGTGAATAAATAAAATAGGTTACAAAAATCAGAGCAACAAGATTTCTTCGAAATTGCATATATAATAATTTTTTGCAAGAATGATTTTACTTGAAATATAATAAATATTCCTTTGTAAGAAGTAAACTGTAATTGCATCTGAACTACTATACTACTAAGCTGAAACTAACGTAGAATGAATTCATCAAATTATATTCCGAGATGCATTTTCGTTCTCTTGAATTAGTAATTAAACCTAGGAGATGAATCTAACCTTATTTGGTCCATTTGGAATCAGCAACTAGATATCCTTCTAGAAATTTCCGAATAAGATTTCTATCCGAACTTAACTTGAACAATCTACTCTAATGAAGGAGATTGCTTTCACACGACATTTAAATCCAACTCACTTTATTCTCACGTTTCATCTCGAGCAGACACGAAATCAATTTTAATCAGTAAAAAAAATAGCATTCAAATAAAAAAAATTCTTGGTATATTTATGTGAAGCGTAAAAAAATGGGCCTATATCTTCATAGGATTCAGTCAATTAATATCAATAATAATTAATATCTGCTTACCGATCATAAAAATTATTTATCCTACTTCGTGAAATAAAAATGGAATTTTTTTATTTTATTAGGATGGCTGTTTTCATCATAACCATGTCACACTGACTGATGTTTATACTTTAAACTACTTCATCTTATTAAATTTACCTTTTTTTCAAGCAGCACTGTTTCAATAAATATATGTATGTCGATACGTTTAATGTATTAAGCGCTAATGTTTGATTTACAAAAAAATTATCCTATAAAGATTACCAACTAACACCTTGCAAAACGTATTTAAAATACTGTGCACTTTTTCCTCCAAGTCAAACTAAAATGCTTCACCAAAACGAAGCTTTCAAGTACCGTTGCTCACCTGCTTGATTAACACTGTGTGAATAAATTGACATTTCTACTCGGAGTACATAACTCACAGTGTCAGTTGGCCGCACGAAACCGGCAAGTTGAAGATCACGTATGGAGGAAATACGAGTATTCCGGTCACGTGCAGAACATCGACACAAGGTGGCCCCCTTCAAAAGGAAAAACTAATTTCCAAACACGCCCATCGAAGGAGTACAATAAGTTGGAAGTATGAGCTTAAGTTTCGTGGGATTTATTGCCCGTACGTAGTGTTTGCTAAATTACACGGTTAAATTAACCGAAAAAGAAAATCCTAAATTTTCTTTCACTCAAACGGTTTTTTAAAAACATTTTTACGTTAGATTTCGTTAAAATTAGACATTTTCCAACAAAAACTAAAAGCTTCAAAAGGTGGAAGTGTGACATGACATAATGATATCGTATTCCATTCTTTCTGTCTAGTTTCTTATATGAGGGAATCGTGTATTTTTTAATGAATTGCCCAATGAACTAAAAATAATTAATGTCTTTAAGAAATTTAAATTTAAACTAAAAAAAACACATTTATTTCAAACAAACTATAATCACTTTCTTCTTACTTACTATACTTACTTGATTGTTTATTTTGCACATCTAGTACCTAGATTTATTTTTTAATTTACCTTACAATTATTACTACTTATATTTTACTTTATTGTACTACTTATATTAATACTTTATACTTATATTAGATTACTACTATTATTATGTATCTTTAGCGTAACCTCCCTCACCAAGCACAAGAGCTTGTCTTTTTTATTGGTGAGGTATAGCTATGATTATTTTGTATAATTATTATTATTTTGTACAATTATTGTTTATTAAGCTTGTAAATTCGATAATATATTAAATAAAATTTAAAAAATTAAAAAAACTTCTCCGGGGGAATGGCTCAATGGTTAGATTAGGTTAGGTTAAGTACAAAACTACCACTATTACTACTACTACTCTCCTTATCCGCACACAATGGTGCATAGGGCACTGCAATGGTACACCAAGCATCAAAAACTTTCAAGTATATTTTAAAATATGGAATTAGTTGTATTTGTTTAATTTTGAGAATAGTGATATGCTCAATATAAGCTTTGTGGCGAATCCATGATAAAATAATTTGAAAATTCCTATGGGGTTCTTCTAGTTTATCTGTTTTCTTTGGACTGCACTGCGGATATATTTTAAACAACAATAATTTATTCTGCATAGTTTTCACCATTTTGTATCGGAAAGTGTAATTAAAATTTACAGCATTTATTATACGTACATGCTTCAAATAAAACGGTTAGTTTATTACTTTACAGAAAAATGTTTAATTCACCGAATGATTCGATTAATGTTTCCTAAAAAGCCCTAAAGCACAGTTTTTTCAAAATGACTGTCGTAATGTCGCCCTTAGAATAATTTCTTGCTCCCTTCAAATGAGATGAATCAATAGAAGAGGAAGAGTTCCAGCTGAGACCTCCCGCTGATTGCAATTTAAATTCCATTTTCCCCATTTCTTTAGTCGCTTCTTGCTACCGAGGTCTGTGTACTGAAATATGCGACATTTTGTAACCGATTCGAATTGTAAAAAAATATTGGATTGGCAGTATCACAGTATTTTGAAAAAGTTTATCCATGAAAATATATATTGTTTTAAATTTTTATTCATTAAAATTCAAACAAATACATTTTACTACCTAACTAGGCCCTGTGTACTGAAGTATGCGACATTTTGTAACCGATTCGAATTGTAAAAAAAATACTGGATTTGCAGTATAACAGTATTCTGGGAAAGTTTATCCGTGAAAGTATTAATTTTTTTAATTTTTATATTAATTAAAATTAAAAACAAATACATTTTACTGCCTAACTAGGTCCTAGACCCGTTTTAAGGCAGTAGATATATAAAAAAGACAAAGATTTTTTTTCATACATTAACATACAAGTACACAAAATAAACTATCTATAATAAAATTACAAATAAATTTATTCATTTATTACAGATATGTAGTAGAATTTAAACTCAAGTTGGGCCTTTCTATTTTTAAGGAGCAATTCTTCTGTCCTTTATCTTTCTTTCTGCATACTATTTCGAGGATGTAGAAATCGAGGAAGGCCGAGAAAGACATCCTATTCTATCTTCTTTGCCTACGCCCTTGCTGAAATTGTGCGATGGTTAGTTAGTTAGTTAAAACAATCTTCGCACGGCCTAAGTCGATCGGTTCTGGCATAGGTTCTATATCTGGGGCCAGCACCCCGCGGCGGTCCAGGGTACCCTCTGCTGATTACATTACCTCACGTTTTGTATTAATCCTACCGAACTTTATCAAGTCGGCACTTGGCTGAGTGCTGAGTGTGTGTGTGGTGACTACAGTACAGCCGCCGCGCCGTGGTCCCTGTGACACATATTTCATTTTATTTGGGGGCTTTTCGTAATGAATATCGATCTTACAATTGTTAAAGAATCGTCATAATATAGTATTTTTATGCTTTGATAGGCGATTTAAGTACAAGAATATTACTGAATTTAAGCAGATTAAGATATCATAATCAAGGTCATTAACCATATGTTTATTTACGGGGACCAATAAAAATAATATAAACATAGAGAAAAAATATAAAATGTCAATTAAATTCACATTCCCTTATTTATGATTTTTTTAATCTGCTTTTATTTTAGACCATTTTTTACTTGGATACTGCCCCTCCTCAACCATCCACTCCATATAATTGCATTAAAGTTTTTGCTGGTGATGCAATCCTCCTCTATTTGCAACCCTTCTGGCAAGTAGAAAAAAAAATTCAGCTCGTTTACATACACCGTCTCATTTTCAGTCAATCGACAGCCACAAGCTACAATTTTTTATACAGAAACCTATACAATCTTATGATATTTGCACATATTTCAATTTGTAAATATAACATGTAAATTTATAATAGTGTAAATATTATATTAAAATGTAATAATGCCTAGTCATGAGGTCAAGTAGACGCGGCTCGACTCTTTCTTGCGTGGACTACTATAGACAATGTCCCCAATTCGACCGACTGTATCTATTTCCTCAATTAGTTCCTGGTGCTAACCTTGTATCGATTTTAATCCAATTTGCAAGCTGTTTCCGAGCAGTTTATTATTGCGCTCCTTATAATGAGAAAACCTAAATGTAGGGACAGACAGAGTTTGTGGATACAAATACATATGAGGGTACAACTCTCCCTCATCTGCACCCGATGGTGCATAGAACACTGCATTGATACACAAGTGTAGCGAATCTTGATCATTGGTTACATGAAGGCAAGATGATTAGCCTTACGTTTCAGCGCTAGTCCTAGGTATCATTATATGAAGAAAAAAATATGTGAAAAACACATTCAAATGAATATTTCATATTGAACCCTATCGGGAATCGAATCCGCGACCTCATGCATGGCAGCACAACACGCTACGGCTATGCCATAGTGTAATTAGTGAAGACAGTTTTGTGTAAATTAAAAAAATTGGTTAGTGACTTGTAGGTTGTAGTGGAGAGCAAAAATATGTCAGATATTTCTAGGTCAATAAAATTGCTCATAAATAAAAATTGATTCCAAAAGCCTTAAAGGTTTTAATTTACACACAGGAAACGGAAAACGAAGCAAAACCCTTAGCACGTGACCGAAATCTTAATTGAAATGCGCATAACGGTCGAATCAAAGAATATTTTCCATCCCAAGAAACGTTTTCTTAATAAAATAATATATCCATCGCGTTTTGAATATTTTTAAGTCCACTTTGAAATTTCCCGATAAAAATGAATTTGACAGTTGACGGGGGTTTGTGGTATTGAAATAGCAGACGTTTCCTATTCCTTCCCTCTCCCTCGCCTCTCCTCTTGTACTGGTGAGAGTGAGTGAGTGACAGTCGGGCCGTGAGTGGATCCTCAGGGTAAACAACTTAGGTTTGCGTACATTATTAATGGCAAAGACGAGGGATGTTATGTTACGTGTAAAATGTTTACTGATAAAAATGATCAATAATTTCACCTGGAAGCGAAATATAAAAAGCAATTTCACAAGCTTCGAAGGCTTTTATTTTGAATTCGGATCGTGAATAATTACTTTCTATTTTTTATGTATGTTCATGTACACATAGATAGAATCAGCCAGCGAACAATTCATTAAACGGAAAAAACAATACCTCTTCTCAAAAATGTATTGCTTTTTGTGTATGTTTTGATGAATGCGAAGTTTAGTAAAAATATATAGCGAGTATTGCGTATTTGAAATATGCATTTTAAATATTGCTGTTTTTTATTGAGAACATTAGGGTTATTTTCATATCACCATTAATTTTTTTATTGAATTAATAAACTACTACTACTACTTCCCTTATCCGCATCCAATGGTGAATAGGACACTGCATTGGTATCTCGGTCATTTAACTACAAGAATGTAAGATGATCAGTCTTATGCTTCAGAACCAGTCCAAGGTTTCACACATGAAATATTAATATGAAAATCACATATAAATAATTATTTTATATTGATCCCCCTAAGGGAATCGAACCCGCGACCTCACGCACGGTAGCCAAATGCGCTACCACTTAATAAACACTTGTTATTTATTGATTAAAATATCTATTCAGTACTAAAGTTTGTGTAAAAAACTGTCAAAGTCTCAAATTATTATTTCTATTTTTATATTTTTATTTTCATTATTTGCTTTTCAGTCCTTTGACTCCCCAAATTTGTATTTCCATTTAACATAAACTCCCCCACCGGTACCAACCCTAAACTCAGTAAATAGTACTGTTTTTACCAACAGATCCCAGATTTTAAAAACAGCCAAAGAAACGTATTACAAAAAAATAAGGTAGGAGGTAAATGTCCACAGGAATGAATTTATTTCAACCCTCCGCTGTTTATATTTTTGTTTTCCTTAACGTTGTCATTATCGACTGCCGAAATATTTTCCTGGGGGTAATACGGCCCCTTTTCCTACCAGGTCAGGTAATACGGACCTTTCACCGAACATTATTGACTCGGAAAGTTTATGAAGAAACATTACTCGGAAGTTGGAGGGAGAAACACGAAACAGCGCCGTCGGTTTTTCCGGAAAATGTTCATCTAATAATTACTCCTATGGTTCTGTATTGTAAATATATTATATTCAACCCAAAAACACTTTTCCTTTATTTAAGAGGGTATTTTTATGTTCGGTTTTCAATACTAAGTTTATTTAATTTTAAACAACATTTTTGAAATGAATACAAATACTTGTAGACAAATTACTGGATTATACGCATGTTGGGCTGATATCAGATATGATCGATATCCCAACAGAGCAATTCTGTAAAGCGGAATGACGAAGACGATTTCAATATATATAGTAGTTCCAATATTTGTCATATATGGTTGTCGGATGATGGGTGGAATGGGGAATGTTGTAATACGTCAAGTAGCCACTTAACCAAGCCCTGTAAACGCCTAGATAACCCACATTCGTTTCCAGAGTTTCTCTGTTTTTGTTGGATATCAATAACATCTTATTTAATTTTGTTTAATTTCTGAGTAATAAAATCATATTTTAAATATTTATGTAGGTGCTAACTGCTAAATAGTATTTATTTTATAATTCGGAAAATGTATGTATGTATTTTTAGATATCTTTATTAAAATGATTTATACTAAATGAGTTTAAAATAATAGTTTTTGGCAAATATACAGATAAAATGTTACTTTATACAAATCATAACCTCAAAATAATGTTGAATTAGTGCCCAATATTTCATAAGATACCACGACTTTCGTTTTGGCTGCTAACGAATATTTGTATTTTTGTCACTGGGGTTTGAGGGAGAATTTACCAGCAAATAGCAGATATCGCCATTTTGTCCGGGACTCCTGCGAACAAAAGATACAGAAAATTTCCTTCCTCTTATAATATTTATCAGCAGAATTTATTCCGGAGCTGTAACCGTTTTAATTAGCGAATACGAAACACAAAATGTAAATTCCGCATTATCGCTGACATTTATATTCCGAAATTCTTCATTAACACATACACACAGCGCGGGAGCGTTACTTCTCAAATCGTAATAGTAAAAAATGTTATAAAAACAAGGGAAGCCGGTGTCTCGCTGCTTAATAACCGGGAAAATCTCTCATTAAAAACAAATTTGCCGGGAAACTGAGCGGGGGGCGGTAAAACACATTGGGCGAATCCCGGCTAATGTATCGCGCGGGTGGAGCCAGGGTTGACCAAACAAAACGCAAACAATACACACTATAATAAACACAAAACACGACTGTATTGTAATAAGACCCAGAAAACGTTAAAATTATGTAAAAGCATCTAGATGTTTTTTTCTATGTAAAAAGATACTATATAAAAGGCACTGGATTGCCATGGAACGTGCTGGAAATTTCGATGCGCCCGGATCCAGAATATTCGAAGCTATCTCTCCCCGCCTATAAGAAGCCGTCTGCTGTCACTACCGAGTTAGTCATTTTTAATAATATCACTCAGTATTACTGAGTATCTTCTTGTCTTAATAAATACGCATCACTTAGTGTTAAATTAATAATTGTGACTCAAAATATTAACAAAATTTAAAAACACTACATTATTATTTAAATTAAAAAGTGGTAAAACTAGTTTTTTTTTCTTCTTGAATTGCCACAATTTTCAACCTTATGATTCGTTGTAGTTTGGTCGCAAATTTTTTTAATACTTTAGCGGGCTTTAATAAGCATGAAAGAATAGCTTTTTGCACTACGTTATTTGAACAACAACAAAAAATACGTACTATTCATTCAACTATTACAAATTAAATTTATTGTATGTAGTTCCTGCAAAAAATATATTATGATAATGTATTTAATTTACCTATCTACAATGAAAAAAAGATTGCTTTGAATACCTGCTGAATGTTCAATTGGATTTTACGTTTTACTTATTTGTTCGGCGTAATACTTGTATAACAATTTTTTTAGTGTATTGATTAATTAATTACTGTGTTTAAAATTTTTTGACTTGGCGCATGGCTTATTTACGCAATAATTTGTTTTTTCTACCGATTCTTTTTTAAACTCGCGTTCATGTACCATTGTGACAAATAACTACTTATTTTGTTGTATCGTACATTTTACAAAAGCTTGCGTCAGAGCTGCGGGACGTGTACTTGACTTAGGAGGATGCACGGGAGCTGGCGGCCAATCGCTTGGCCTGGAGGCAGTTTGTAAATTCCATATGCTCCACATAGGGAGCGGATATGGTAAAAATGATGATGATGATTTCATTATCTTGAATAATAATTTGATAAATAATTTAGGAACACGGAGTAAATTTACGTTACAAAAATAATAATATACCTCTTTGAATTTCCCGAGCCCTTGATGATGGAGATAGAACTATATTCGGGGGTTACGTGAGCAAGTTAAGAAAGGGGGGTTTCTTTAGCGAAATGGAGTAAAGCAACGGAAGGGTTGACGGTTGAACAGACAAACTCACCCTAGCTACTTAAAATAAAAACTTTCATGTTAGGTATACTAACTTTGTCATAAAATAAAGACTAAGAAAAACTATCCCAAAAACTTCAACTGTGTAATTCTAGGCCTCTTGATACTTTAATATTAAAGCAACCTGTAAATAAAATGATTTGTAATTGTATTTTTTATATGAACGTTAGAAGCTTGCACCCACCACCTCAAGGTTTGGAATAAAAACGTTGTTATTATTATTTTTAATGCTTTTTTATTAATAAAGTGCATCTCATCTTATGTCCATGAAATAAATCATCGCACTGCACTTGGTATACGAATGCACTTTTATGAATGTATACATCATATTTGTGCGGATAAGAAACAATTCTACATTACAAATGAAATAATATAAAAAATAAAGTGGTCGGTGGGAAAATATTGCTTAAAAAGAATAAGTCCGCTCTTGTACACTTATGCTATGTAATTGTATATGAAGTTTTACATAAAATAAATAAAAGTGCAGTGCATTTCCTTGTTTTATGATACCACGTCCATATTTCTAATTAAAAAAAAACGTAGTATTGTTAATTACACTGTGAGCTTAATACGCTATATCAGGTCAACAAAGACAGCATTAATTATTGGATAATATATTTTTTTTTACCGTAGCATATAACGTCCGCCTCGTAGCGTAGTGGTGACGCATTTGGCTACCGCGCATGAGGTCGCGGGTACGATTCCCGAAGGGGTTCAATATTAAATATTTATTTACATTTTTAAATTAATGTTTCATGTTTGATACCTTGGACCGGTTCTGAAGCGTAAGATTGATCATCCTACCGTCATGTAATAAAATTATCAAGATACACTGCACTTGTATATACCAATGCAGTGCCCTATGCACCATCGGGTGCGGATAAGGGAAAGTAGTAGCAGTAGTAATAGTATTTTTTTAAACTGGATTGCTTATTTTTAATTCACTGTTTTTCTAACTGTGGGAACAGTTTTCTTTAAAGTACTTTTCTACTGCAGCAAGAATTATTCTCATTCATGCACTTTGGTGTTAAAATTGCCATTCGCATTAAGCTCCATATTAAGTTTAAATGGGTCGCTTTTGCGAAAACTTTTCCAGGTTTTTACACTTGTTAGAATTTTTAAATAAAATCCTGGAATGGTTCATTTGCTGCGCTAATGTTATAATTTAATACTTTACTAGTTTAATTTCTCATACTTGCGAGTGTTTGAAAACAGTATGTGACTTAATAACTTTCTCATATATATTTATTCATTTTTACTACCCAATGTAAAATTGTGAGATATGTGTGTGTGAAAGAGACTGTGTGTGAGGGTGACAGAAGATGTACGAACGTGTGTGTGTATGTAGTATGTCTGCTGTGTGCCCGCCATTCCCAGTTAGAGCTCTGAGCAGCTTAGACAGTTAAACCTGTATTATAATAAACCCGTCAATATTGTCACAGCCGTGTATTACTAAAAGCCCCTTTTAAAGCGCTTTTTTTTACAATTAGAATTAAAAACAAAAAATACTTTCTTTCTATTTAATTCACAAAACCAAATTTAAATCCTGACAATTTTTTACTTAAGGCAGCAGAAACAATCCCAAAAATTCAATTACTAAAGGGGTTAATATTTACAACCCTAAATTTTGAAATATAAACATGGGGTAACTAAACTCATATACAAGCGGGAAACCAGCAAAACTATCAAAGTCGATATGTAAAAATGTAATCAAAAATTTTTAATGCAATCATAGATTCACTATAAATCTCTTCGCACTAGTTTTTTTACGGGTTTCATTGATTTTTTGTAAATATAGTGTTTTTCGGCCCCTGTTTTGGGGATCCAATTTTTTGTGGGAAGTGTTAAAATGGGTTTACGACTATGGTGTTTTATGAACCCCTTTTTTCAAGCGAGTTATAAAA